>MU727223.1:20881-30981 GCA_026770625.1 Nicotiana glauca
TCTCCCCAAGGCAGTTCCACGTCTCTCCAGATCCTTTGTCAAAGCAGGTATCAGAAGGTTATCAGTCCCAAAAGTTCACGGACCACTGATTGGGTCAGATGGGGATTTGAATAAGAGTTTTGAAAGGTTGTTCGCCGACGTCAATGTGATAGAAGCTGGAGAAGGTTCCAGTCGGGTAGATATACAGTTTGTGGGGCCTAGGGCCAATATCAACATTTGGACAACTACTCATGTTCCTACCCGGAGGGAGTCTTGGTAGTAGGCTTTGATTTTTCTTTCTTGTTTTCTGGATTAATCCAGGATGTAATCCAATTTTTGTTTATTTTTGTATTCGGCAAAAGTGTGAAACTCTGTTATCCCGCATTTAAATAAAGTGAAAGTTTTCTCTCCTTATTTTGTTTTCTTCTTTTCTCTTTCTAAACAGTTCTCTTTATACTGGTTCTAATGATATGGCATGCACAACGAATCTTCAACCTAGTCTAAAAAATCAATCTGATTCCGAATTAATTGTACAAGAGGTCGATTATGATGATGAATCGGAATACGATGAGGATGAAGCCTTTGAGGAGATAAACGGAGATTTAAGCCAGTTCGAAGAGAAACCCAAGCCGAGTTTGAATGACACTGAAGCTGTTAATTTGGGGGATGCAGACAATGTCAGGGAAACCAAAATCAGCATCCACATTGAGCCGAACATCAGGGGGGAACTAATCAAAGCACTCATTTAATTCAAAGATGTTTTTGCATGGTCGTATGATGACATGCCGGGCTTAAGCACCGATCTAGTGGTTCACAAATTGCCCACTGACCCGGCATGCCCTCTCGTCAAGCAGAAATTGAGGAAGTTCAAGACATACATGAGTGTGAAGATTAAAGAAGAAGTAACCAAGCAACTGCAGGCAAAGGTTATTCGGGTCACTCGATATCCTGATTGGTTGGCTAATGTGGTGCCAGTGCCGAAGAAAGATGGGAAGAGTAGGGTATGTGTCGATTACCGCAATCTGAACAGGGTGAGCCCAAAGGATAGCTTTCCATTACCCAACATTCATATCTTGATTGATAATTGTGCCGGACGAGAGATCGGGTCATTTGTGGATTGCTATGCTGGGTATCATCAGATCCTGATGGATGAAGAAGATGCGGAAAAGACAGCTTTCATTACGCCGTGGGGGACTTATTATTATCGGGTAATGCCTTTACGCGGAAAAGACAGCTTGAAGAACGCTGGGGCAATGCACATGAGAGCAATAACTACTTTGTTTCATGACATGATACACAAAGAGATTGAGGTGTACGTAGATGATGTGATCATAAAATCCAAGCACTAGGAAGACCACGTGACAGACCTAAGGAAGTTCTTCCAAAGACTTCAAAGGTACGATATTAAGCTCAACCGAGCCAAATGTGCATTTGGTGTTCCATCCGAAAAACTGTTGGGATTCATTGTCAGTCGGCGAGGCATTGAGTTGGATCCGTCAAAGATCAAATCCATCCAAGAATTGCCACCGCCGAAGATCAAAACAGAAGTAATGAGTCTGTTGGGAAGATTGAATTATATCAGCAGGTTCATCGCTCAACTCACGGCGACTTGTGAACCCAATTTTCGGCTACTGAAGAAAGATGTTGCGGTAAAATGGACGGAAGAATGTCAGGAAGCATTTGACCAAATCAAAGGGTATCTATCAAATCCACTCGTATTGGTTCCACGCGAGCCGGGAAGACCGTTGATTCTCTATCCAACGGTCCTGGAGAATTCGTTTGGTTGCGTACTGGGGCAACATAACATTACAGGAAGGAAGGAGCAAGCCATATATTATCTCAGCAAGAAGTTTACAGTATATGAGGTTAAGTACACTCAACTTGAGAAGACATGCTGCACCCTAACTTGGGTGGCATAAAAATTGAAACATTATCTGTCATCATATACTACTTATCTCATTTCACGCTTGGATCCACTAAAGTATATTTTCAAGAAGCCTATGCCCAAAGGGAGGTTAGCAAAATGGCAGATATTACTCACGGAATTTGACATCGTCTATGTGATAAGGACGACCATGAAGGCTCAAGCATTGGCTGATCACTTAGTTAAGAATCCCGTTGATGAATAATACGAGCCTTTAAGGACATATTTTCCTGATGAAGAAGTATTGCATATAGATGAGTTGGAATCGACCGAGCAACTAGGATGGAAGTTGTTCTTTGATGGAGTCGCAAATGCAAAAGGAGTCAGAATAGGAGCGGTACTCATTTCTGAAACAGGACATCATTATCCTGTTACAGCTCAGCTACGTTTCTATTGCACCAACAACATGGCTGAGTATGAGGCATGCATTTTGGGCATACGGTTAGCTGCAGACATGAATGTCCAGGACGTCTTGGTCTTTACAGACTCAGACCTCCTGGTGCATCAGATTCAGGGTGAATGGGAAACACGGGATTTAAAGCTTATAGCATATCGACAATGTTTGCACGATCTGAGCAAGCGATTATAATCAGTGGAGTTCAGACACATCCCAAGAGTTCACAATGAGGTCGCCGATGCCTTGGACACTTTAGCATCAATGTTGCATTACCCAGACAAGATTCACTTTGAACCATTGCATATTCAGGTTTGTGATCAGCATGCCTATTGTAATATGATAGAGGAAGAAATGGATGGCGAGCCGTGGTTCTATGATGTCAAGGAATACCTCAGGATGGGGATATACTCGGAGCAGGCCACCGGAGATCAAAAAAGAGCCATTCGACGATTGGCCAATGGATTCTTCCTCAGTGGAGGAGTATTGTACAAAAGAACACTAGATTTGGGATTGTTGAGATGTAGAGACGCGGGTTAAGCCACGACAGTGATGACAAAGTTACATGTTGGAGTTTGTGGGCCACATATGAGCGGATATGTATTGGCGAAGAAGATTCTTCGAGCAGGGTATTATTGGCTCACTATGGAGCATGATTGTATTAGTTTCGTGCGAAAATGTCATCAGTGTCAGATACACGGAGATCTAATTCATTCCCAGTCGACGGAATTGCATGCAATGTCAGTACCATGGCCATTTGTGGCATGGGGCATGGATATCATTGGACCTATTGAACCGGCGGCTTCCAACGGTCACATGTTCATTTTGGTAACCATCAACTATTTCACTAAGTGGGTTGAAGCTAAAACTTTCAAATCGGTAACCAAGAAGGCGGTGGTGGATTTTGTTCATTCCCATATCATCTGTAGATTTGGGATCCCAAAGGTGATCATCACAGGCAATGGTGCTAATCTCAATAGCAGTTTGATGAAAAAAGTATGTCAACAGTTCAAGATTACACACCGTAATTCCACCCCGTATCGGCCCAAGGCGAATGGAGCGGTTTAGGCATAAAGAAGATATTGAGGAAGATGATAGAAGGGTCTAGGCAATGGCATGAAAAGTTGCCATTTGCATTGTTGGGTTATCGCACTACTGTTCATACTTCAGTAGGTGCAACTCCTTATTCGTTGGTATACGGAACTGAAGCAGTGATACCAGCAGAAGTTGAAATTCCATCCCTGCGGATTGTCGCTGAGGCTGGGATTGATGATGATGAATGGGTCAAAGCCCGATTGGAGCAGCTGATCTTGATTGATGAAAAGAGATTAGCAGCAGTATGTCATGGCCAATTGTATTAAAAGAGGATGGCAAGAGCGTACAACAAGAAGGTGTGTCCCAGGAAATTTGAAGTGGGACAGCAGGTGCTGAAATGAATCCTGCCACATCAGGCCGAAGAAAAGGGCAAGTTCGCCCCAAACTGGCAAGGACCGTTCATTGTAACCAGAGTGTTATCTAATGGCGCTTTGTGTCTGACAGATGTCGAGGGAAGATGTATCGACATGGCTATCAATTCTGACGCAGTTAAGAGATATTATGTATGATTTCCTTGATTGTTAATTGTTTGTTGTTGTTTGTTTGTACTTGGCATTTATCGGAAAATGAAATGACGGAGGCAATTCATTCTTCTATCCAAAACACTTTAACCTTTGCTTCCCCCTTTGAGCCTTATTTTTTTTTCATACCCTCTCTTGGAATCATTAATGAAAATGAAAACAAAGGAATCAAGTGAATTACGTTCGAACTAATTCCTCAAAGAGGATACGTAGGCGCCTCATGGCTTGGTCAAAGTGTAACAAAAATAAAAAATCCCCCAAGCAAGAAAACTGGGGCAGAAGTTATGTTTTAAATTTTTGGAAAGAAGTTTGATTCCAAGAGTTGTAATGTTTTACCCACCGAAGTTATTTTGAATTTTGATATCCTTTTCTTTTACCCCCACGCAAAAACCCACATTTGATGTCCAAAAAGACCTCCCGATCTATATCCGAGAGGTGCCGAGTCAGGCAAATGAAAGCCGAGAATAGCACACTGATCCCCGACTGAATAAGGATCATAAACTGAAGGAATTGATAGCCAAAGGAATCCCCAGCAGAGAGAATCTTATCGATAACACTCCAATCCCCAGTTGAGAAAGAAAAATAAAATGAGAGAGTCTTATCGGTGAAAAACCTTCACGGGCACCATAAGGCGAAGAAAGCTGAGAGAAACAAAATGAGAGAGTCTTATAGCAAAAACCGTCACAGGCACCATAGGGCGACGAGAGTTGAGAGAAATGAGAGAGTCTTATTAGTGAAAACCCCTCGAAGGGCACTATGAGGCGGTAAGATAAGATTTGTGGAAAGGATCCACATTCGGCAAAGAATTGGGTGCCTGCGTATCCCCAGCAAAGTAAAGCCATCAGAAAGATTGATTGATACAAATAGACTGGGTTGATTAATCCGGGATGCACGACATGATCGTTGGGATCAGTTATACCATCCGGATAAGTTTTTTTTCCCTTTTTTCTTCTCCCCAGCATTTGTTCAGAAAGACCTTTTCTTTTTTCTATCCTTTGCAGTCATCACTTTTCATTTCTATGTTTAAATACTTTTTCTCCAGTAGTTTGTTTTGAGAAGGATTTTTCAGAGCTTACTACCAATCGCCAAAATTGTGCCAAGCAAAATGTGAATAGGCCCCAGATAAGGGGAAGTATGGAGGAAAGCTGAAAAATAGCATTTAAGAAATTTGTTAATAAGGATCATCGGGAACGCAGAGCAAGGAAAAGAGAAAGGGAAAAACCCTCCCCAACGGGAGTGTCACGACCGCTCACCATGTTTTAAACTAACAAATTATTCTTTGATTTGAAGCAGGGAAAGGAAATATTATTGATGGCGGAAAGATGTGGCCACAACGAAGATGACCAAAACTGGGGCAGAAAATTTTCTGCCATTATTGAAAATTTTCTCGAAGGAACGAGGAAACCAATTCAAACTATTATTTTAAGTTGATAAGGTCAGGAGCCCGCCTGGAGAATGGAGGTTGTTAAATTTTAAGTTATAAATAAAGTCAGGAGCCCGCCTGTAGAATGGAGGATGTTATTTTTAAGTTGAAGTCAGGAGCCCGCCTGTAGAATGGAGGTTGTTATATTCTAAGTTGAAATCGAAGTCAGGAGCCCGCCTGTAGAATGGAGGATGTTATTTTTAAGTCATAGATGAGGTCAGGAGCCCGCCTGTAGAAGGACGTTGTTAAATTTTAAGTTAAAATTGGAGTCAGGAGCCCGCCTGTAGAATGGAGGTTGTTAAATTTTAAGTTGTTAAAGAAGTCGGGAGCCCGCCAGTAGAACGGAGGTGTTACTTTTCAGTTTGTTGAAGTCGGGAGCCCGCCCGTAGAACGGAGGTGTTACTTTGCATTTTGTTGCATTCGGGAGCCCGCCCGTAGAACGGAGGTGTTACTTTACAGTTTGTTGAAGTCGGGAGCCCGCCCGTAGAACGGAGGTGTTACTTTGCAGTTTGTTGCATTTGGGAGCCCGCCCATAGAACAGAGGTGTTATTTTTTAGTTTGTTGAAGTCGGGAGCCCGCCCGTAGAATGGAGGTATTACTTGGCAGTTTGTTGCATTCGGGAGCCCGCCCATACAATGGTGGTGTTACTTTTCAGTTGTTGCATTCGGGAGCCCGCCCGTAGAACGGAGGTGTTGCTTTTCAGTTTGTTGAAGTCGGGAGCCCGCTTGTAGAACAGAGGTGTTACTTTGCAGTTTGTTGCATTCGGGAGCCTTCCCGTAGAACGGAGGTGTTACTTTTTAGTTTGTTGAAGTCGGGAGCCCGCCCGTAGAACGAAGGTGTTACTTTGCAGTTTGTTGCATTCGGGAGCCCGCCCGTAGAACGGAGGTGTTACTTTTTAGTTGTTGCAGTCGAGAGCCCGCCCGTAGAACGGAGGTGTTACTTTTAAAGTTGTTGAAGTCGGGAGCCCGCCCATAGAATGGAGGTGTTACTTTGCAGTTTGTTGCATTCGGGAGCCCGCCCATAGAACGGAGGTGTTACTTTTCAGTTGTGCAGTCGGGAGCCTGCCCGTAGAACAAAGGAGTTACTTTTAAAGCTGTTGAAGTCGGGAGCTCGCCCGTAGAACGGAGGTGTTACTTTTCAGTTTGTTGCGTTCAGGAGCCCGCCTGTAGAATGGAGGTTCTTAAATTTTAAGTTGTTATAGAAGTCAGGAGCCCGCTTGTAGAATGGAGGTTGTTAAAATTTTAAGTTGTAAAGAGTCCAGGAGCCCGCTTGTAGAATGGAGGTTGTTAAATTTTAAGTTGTTAAATAAGTCAGGAGCCCGCCTGTAGAATGGAGGTTGTTAAATTTTAAGTTGTTTAATAAGTCAGGAGCCCGCCTGTAGAATGGATGTTGTTAAATTTTAAGTCGCTGAAGAAGTCAGGAGCCCGCTTGTAGAATGAAGGTTGTTATATTTTAAGTTGTTGATGGAGTTAGGAGCTCGCCTGGAGAATGGAGGCTCAATTACCTTTAAATTGATATTGAAGTTAGGAGCCCGCATGCAAAACAGAGGAATACATTTCAAGATCAAATCAGAAGTCAGTAAGGCGGAAGGTCACAACCAAAAATCCCCAGCATAAGTTTTAATGAAGGAAGCAGTATCCCCAACGGATAGAACAAAATGATGAAACTTGTGTTCAGAAAAAGCAAAAGGCCAGTGTCATACCCAGTAGTTTTCGCAAGAAAGAAGCACCGAAGGAAACACAAGCCGACAAGAAAGCAAGACAACAAGAGCAAGTTGAAGATAGATAAGATTTGTAGTTCCTAGTTAGTCTAGCTTTTTGTTTTCTTTTAGCAATGGTTTAATAAGGAGATCGGTAAGCGGTAGTAACGGCATGCAGCAACAGTAACAACAAATTGCGGTCCCATGGTAGTCCAAGCTACCAAAACTTCCCGAACTACATTAACCTGATTCCCTTTTAGCCAGGGATATGTAGGAAATCTTTGAAGCAAACGTCCGGTTAAATATTTCAAAAAATGCTTCACACGGAGTAGTCAAATGGGCAAAATCGCTCGTATCCGCTCACTTTATCTTTGCACGAAAACCCTTCGTGTTTCCGGACAAAGAGGGGTAGCTGTGAGCACGTGATTTTTGCCCTATACGAATTACTCCAAAAGAAATCCAAAATAAATTTTTTTGTTTGTTTGCAATTATTGTGAATTTTGTGTCATTGTCTGCATTTGTCGTTGCGTGTTTATTTGTGTAAATCAATGAAAATAAAAAAATACATGTTACATGCACATTTTGGGATTTAATTGTGCACTTAGAAATTAATTAAACCATTTTTGATTTTAAAAGAAAGAAAATTACAAAAAATATGTATTTATTATACTTTTGTCATTTAATATATAATTGTGTGATTTTTTGTTTTAATTGATATTTAGTCTAGTGTGTTAATTATTAATTAAGAGTTAATTAATATGTTTTAGGTTAATTTTGGTTTTACAATTTATTGTAGAATTTTTTGTTGATTAGAAATTAAAAGAAGAAAAAGAAAACAAGTGAAAATGGAGAAATTCGGAACTGGGCCGCTTAATTGGACCCAAATCAGGCCCAAAGAAATGCCTCCCACCCGGTCCAGACAACCTGTCTCACAGGAAATCGAAACGACAGAGTATGGTGGTTATACTACATCATTTAGAGGGCAATCAATCTTATCCACTCAATCCCCATCAATCCAACGGCCCTCATCCCGTCTCCTAACCCATCTCACCAACCCGACCCGTAACCCGTTCCCCACTGACCCCCAATCTAGACCAAACGACGTCGTTTGTTTTAGTTTAATCGATCCTGGACGTTGATCTTGAGTGATCTAACTAGAAAATCGATCCTGGTCGTTCCCCACCGACCCCCAATATGGGTCTTCAAAGTAAAGTTCCCTGAATCCCTGTCCTTACTAGCAAATATTTGCCACTTACATTTTTCATGTCTACACTTAGCTTTTACTCTATCTTTCTGATTAGGTCTAAGCTTTATAGACACTTTATACTGAATAACATAGTCAGCAAGAGCTTTCCTAAATTCTGTTGCATTATCAAAGATCATGCCCAACTCAAACAGAGGAATTTTAGCATCAAAGTCATACCTGATCGTTTGACTTCTTCTTCTAGGAGGAAGATCAACACCTTGTTCAGCAAGTGGGTCTAACTCTTTATCACTGTCTACACTCCCTACATCTGAGTTGTCCAAATACTCTTCATCCCCACTTAGCTTTCCAACATATTTGTCCTTCTTATTTATCCCTATATCTTCAAACCCCTTATCAATTTCAGCCTCACCAAGTATTACCTCTTCTGTAAAAATAGGTTTTTTCCTCTGTTTCTTATTACTTTGTGATCCAACATCATTCACCTTACTCTTCAACTTGTTTCTCTTTACTTCCCTGGCAGCATCCCTCACAGATTTTGACTCAGCATCTATCTTACAGTCATCTTCATCTGGAATGTCTTCAAGTTCATCTTCACCAAAGTCTGCATCTTCATCTTCAAGATTTGTCTCCTTAAACTGGTTGTCACGCTCTACAGCTGCGCTCTCTTCAATATTTATATCCTCTTCTAATATTGTAGACCTAGGTTGTTCTGTATTTACATCACTGCCCTCGTCAGTATTTACTTCAATATCCTCATCAGCATTTACTCCATTGCCCTCGTCAGCATTTACTCCAATACTCTCCTCACAATTTACTCCAATGCCCTCACCAGTATTTACTCCATTGCCCTCCTCATAATTTACTCCAATGCCCTCTATGAGCACGTGATTTTTTCCCTATACGAATTACTCCAAAAGAAATCCAAAATAATTTTTTTTTTGTTTGTTTGCAATTATTGTGAATTTTGTGTCATTGTCTGCATTTGTCGTTGCGTGATTATTTGTGTAAATCAATGAAAATACAAAAATACATGTTGCATGCATATTTTGGGATTTAATTGTGCACTTAGAAATTAACTAAACCATTTTTGATTTTAAAAGAAATAAAATTACAAAAAATACGTATTTGTTGTACTTTTGTCATTTAATGTATAATTGTGTGATTTTTTGTTTTAATTGATATTTAGTCTAGTGTGTCAATTATTAATTAAGAGTTAATTAATCTTTTTTAGGTTAATTTTGGTTTTACAATTTATTGTAGAATTTTTTGTTGATTAGAAATTAAAAGAAGAAAAAGAAAACAAGTGAAAAATGGAGAAATTCGGAACTGGGCCACTTAATTGGACCCAAATCAGGCCCAAAGAAATGCCTCCCACCCGGTCCAGACAACCTATCTCACAGGACATCGAAACGACGGAGTATGGTGGTTATACTACGTCGTTTAGAGGGCAATCAATCTCAGCCACTCAATCCCCATCAATCCAACGACCCTCATCCCGTCTCCTAGCCCATCTCACTAACCCGACCCGTTACCCGTTCCCCACCGACCCCCAATCTAGACCAAACGACGTAGTTTGTTTTAGTTTAATCGATCCTGGCCGTTGATCTTGAGTGATCTAACGGTCCAGGATCATTTTCCCTATACTATATATTCCTAATCCATACCCCATCCCCCAAACCAAACACCCCCTATCTTCGTCTCTCTTAGAGACGAACCCCATTGCCCAAACCCTAGCCGCCACCTAACGCTTCCACCAGAAAGCTCGGCGACAACGATGCCGCCAGCGACCAAATTAACACCCTAAAGCCATTAGACCACCCTCAATCCAAATCCCTTACCCGTTTTGCTCGAATCAGCC
>MU727224.1:0-20029 GCA_026770625.1 Nicotiana glauca
CCTCTAGTCTTTTGGAATGATGCCAAGTCTAAAAAAAGGGCTTTCCAACCGGAGAGAGGAGTGGGGATAGAATCTCCATATAGTATAGGTGCCACGGCAATTCAGGTATCATGATCCAGATGGGAACTATTGGTGAATCTTCATTAGGCTTGAATATAGGGTTCCATGCTTCTAGTCTCATGGTTTGGCCCTAGATATACATCTGTTGTCTAGTCCAAACAGTAGAATGGTCATATTCATTATCTAGGTCGATGTACACTGTCCTAGCATTGAAATGAGCTATTTTGACTCCACCTCTTAGTTCAGTTTGAGCTATGAAGCTCTTTCTGATTGAATCCATTCTAGGCATCGTATTAGAGAACTTGCCTACTATAGTGAATTTACATCTATCAGCAAACTTCACCATGTAATCATCTCTTTTAAAGATGACTGCAGGTTTGCCCTGTTTAGTTGTAATTACAGGAGGGGTGAAGGAGATGGGNAATGGTCATATTCATTATCTAGGTCGATGTACACTGTCCTAGCATTGAAATGAGCTATTTTGACTCCACCTCTTAGTTCAGTTTGAGCTATGAAGCTCTTTCTGATTGAATCCATTCTAGGCATCGTATTAGAGAACTTGCCTACTATAGTGAATTTACATCTATCAGCAAACTTCACCATGTAATCATCTCTTTTAAAGATGAAGGTTTGCCCTGTTTAGTTGTAATTACAGGTGGGGTGACGGAGATGGGGGATTTTTCAGCATCCTGTTTGGCTCTAAGTCTTGTGACATATGAATATGTTACAGTGGGAGGTGGGGGTGTGGCATTGGGCTGGGACTTGGGTTTGCTGTTGGGACTTATTAGCTGGTTGTTGGTATTATTGGTCTGGTTTGGTTGCACACTTGCTTCATCTCTTTTGACTGGAATTTTTTGTGTTTTTGTGGGATGATCATGCCTATCAAAATTGGATGAGATCTTGATGGAGGTATTCTCTTGAGATTGTTTTGGAGCAGTAGTTTGTGCAGAGGTGTTGTTCGTGGTAGGACCTTCCAGATTACTTAAGGGACTGGTGACGTGAAGACCATGTGGAGGATTTGCATGACCTCCAATAGTATCCTTAGTAGTAATGTTGGCATCGGTTGAAACATCAGGTAAAGTGTAATTTGCAAGGTTCCCATTTTGATTATATGTCCCGTGTGAGACGGTAGGATTAAGTTGCCCCGAACTAAGGTATGGTAGAACGTTGAACTAAATTGAGTTTTTTCAGATTCGAGAATATTGGACGAATTGAGGTTGGAGCGTCAATAACATTAGGGGCTCCAATGGGTACTATTAAATTTGTGAATTTAGGTCGGACATTGGTGAGACTAAAGTGACGAGTTAGATTATTTCGTAAATTCAACCCCAACGGACCATGTGTAATTTGGTCCGATGATTGACGAGCAATCTCCAGAACCACTGTTGTATCAATTCCGGCCAAACGGCTCATATGTGGGTTGTTTTCATTAACAGATTGATCAAATCCTAAGTTGGAAAAATCATAAATTATACTTACCTGATCTTTAGGAGACTGACCAGTAGATGGAGTTTTTTCAGGAGGTTGAATCAACATCGATGTATTCCATTGAATCGATGTAGCAGACGGATTTTCTGTGGTCGACAATTGCACAGTTGAAGCCATTGGTTGATACCCAGTTTGAGATTCTAACCTGTTTGCCTCAGTCGTATGAACATCTTGGTACAGTGATTTTTCAGTTTGGTCGGATTCTAATCTGTTTCCCATTACCTCTGTGCCGCCGGTGTTCTTCTAGTCGTCGTCCTTGCTGTATTGAACGGCAAAGTCTATGGTCGACGATTTCACGGCAGTCGGACTTTCTGTGGTCGACAATTTCACTGTAGAGGCTATTGATTAAGACTCGTATGAATTTTGAGCTTCTAACCTGTTCTCCTTACTCGTATGAACAGATTGGTGCATTGATTTTGCATTTTGGCCGGATGACCTATTATTTTCGAACACCTCTGTGTCTCCAGCATTTTTCAGGCCGTCGTCTCCGTTGATTTCATCAGTAAATCTTCCTGTTTTTTGTTGAGTGATTAGGTCTTTTGACATCAAACCATCTCCACAGAGTGGAGTTCTATAATTGATACCAAAGTTATCTTGAGACATATATGAAGCTCCAGTTCGATTTTTCGCTACAAAGAGTCCTGCTCCTCGTTGTAACTCTGTAGCATCTAGCGTGGAGTTGTGAATTGAAACCAAGTGGGGTTTGTGTGCGATGGGAGGGGTGTTCTTTTGGTCCGGTCCGGTGGGATTCCACCGCCGGACGGCGGTGTTCTGTCCATATCAGTGACAAACTATCATAAGCGACGGAAATCGCCTGATGTTAGAGAGCGTTTTGAATTTTTGCGGCGCAGAGGTGAGTAATACTTGTAAATGATATCTAGAGGGTTTGAAACCCCGGATTCGCACATCATAGCGCTGTATTGAGGTGACTTGCATGCCGGATACGAGCGTGGGGTAGAGCACCATTGGGGATTGCGACTTGGTCCGTCCCGGTTGTTGATTTTACTGGGTATTTGACTTAACTACTTGTTATCATCATAATTTGGACTGATTGCCATGTTTTGGGCTTTGTGCCAATTATTTGAATCCTTTAGGGATTATTATCACTGTTTCCATGATACTTATCATGTTAAATGATTTCGGTCCTGAGTTAAACACTGTTTTGAAATGTCCAGACATACTTCAAAGGTTTTAAAACTTAAACTACATATTTTTTACGTTCAGAACTGAGAACTGTTATTTGAAAATTGCCTTAGTGGCTTATGTGCATTTCTGGACTGAGCATGGATCGGGCTGCGCACCGCAGCAGTGTTATGTGTGCATTTTCTGGACTGAGGATGGATCGGGCTGCACGCCGCAGCGGTGTGATATTGATATTGCGCTTGAGCTGTAGGAGCCCCTCCGGAGTCTGAACCCCCACGGTGAGCACGGGTACCCAAACAGATCGGGTTGCGCGCCGCAGCGGTCATATGCATTGCATTGCATTCATGCTTTGGTTCCTGTTTGTACTACGTGTCATGACATTCAACACTCGCATTTCATTGGCATTCATGCTACTTCTTGCACTGTTGACCAGATACCCTGGTGTTATTTGTTGGTGGAGTGATGTGCCCGAAGGTCTGACTTGTGTGCTGACTTGCACTATCTATTTTGCATTCATTTGCTTAATTGTCGGAAGAGGATATTTTCAAAAGAGGTTTTCAACTGAACCAGATATTTCTAAAGGATTTTCACGGTTTTACTGTTTTCTCAAAGGGTTGTACTGTCCTATATATCATGATGGAGTGCTCTTACGTGATTTCTTTCCGCTCAGTTATTATTTACTCTTATTACTCATTGAGTTGGAGTACTCACTTTACTCCCTGCACCTCGCGTGCAGTTGCAGGTATTGTTCACCCGGAAGCGGGTTAATAGCTGATTGAAGGTATTACTACTGTAGTTGAGCAAGGTGACCGTCAGCGTTCGCGGCACCGGACTTCATCTTTTGATTTCATATTTTATTCTGTATATTATTATTGACCCAGTAGTTTTGTTCAGTACTCTTTAGATGCTCGTGACTTGTGACACCCTGATCGGGTCGTGTTGGGTTGTAATTAACTGCTTTTAATGCCATTAAGTCGTATTTTCTATTCATTTATGTTGTAAAAATTGTTAAAGAGACGATTTGGGTTAGTTGGCTAGCCTTGTCTTCACGAGAGGCTCCAGCATGATCGGGTTTGGAAATTGGGTCATGACAAGGAGTCCCGATACAAAGTCATGGCGATGCGCTCCCATTTCCACTCTGGAATCTCTATCTGCTGAAGCAACCCACCCAGGCGCTGGTGCTCATATTTCACCTGTTGGTAGTTGAGGCATCTAGACACATAACCAACTATATCTTTCTTCTTCTGCCTCCACCAATAGTGCTACCTCAAGTCCTGATATATCTTCGCGGCACCCGAATGGATGGAATACCACGAACTATGGGCCTCTGCTAGAATCAACTCTCGAAGACCATCAACATTGGGCACACAAATCCGGCCCTGCATCCTCAATACCCCGTCATCTCCAATGGTAACATCTCTGGCATCTACGCGTTGAACCTTGTCCTGAAGGACAAGCAAATAAGGGTCATCATACTGCCGCTCACGGGTACGCATCAAATGGGCTCCGAAAGATCCAATTTGACAAACTGACTGGCTAAGGCATGAACATCCATCGCCATAGGCCTCTCTTAAGCTGGTAAATATGCCAAACTACCCAAACTCTCCGCCCGGCGGCTCAAGGCATCCGCCACCACATTGGCCTTGCTAGGGTGATACAGAATAGTAATGTCATAATCCTTCAGCAACGCTAACTACCTCCTCTGACGCATATTGAGATCCTTTTGCTTAAGTAAGTGCTGCAAGCTCTTGTGGTCAGTATAGATCTCACAAGGCACACCGTACAAATAATGATGCCAGATCTTCAAGGCATGAACAATGACAGCTAACTCAAGGTCGTGGACAGGGTAATTCTTTTCATGTATCTTCAACTGTCTGGACGCGTAGGCAATCACCCTACCATCCTGCATCAACGCTGCTCCAAGGCCAACTATCGAGGCTTCACAATAAACAGTATAAGACCCCTAACCAGTAGGCAACATCAAAATTGGGGCTGTGGTCAAAGCTTTCTTGAGCTTCTAAAAGCTCGCCTCACACTCCTCTTTCCACTAAAATAGGGCACCCTTCTGGGTTAATCTAGTCATAGGGGCCGCAATAGATGAAAATCCCTCCATGAAGCGATGGTAGTAGCCTACCAAACCAAGGAAACTATGAATCTCTGTAGCTGAGGATGGCTTGGGACAACTCTGTACAGCCTCTATCTTCCTCGGATCCACCCGAATACCCTCGCTCAAAATCACGTGGCCTAAGAATGCCACAGAACTCAGTCAAAACTCACACTTTGAGAACTTTGCATATAACTTCTTCTCCCTCAAGATATGAAGCACGGTCTTCAAGTGTTGCTCGTGGTCTTCCCGACTCCGAGAATACACCAGAATATCATCAATAAAAACAATAACGAATGAGTCAAGATACGGCCTGAATACACAATGCATCAAATGCATGAAAGCTGTTGGGGCATTGGTCTGCCCAAATGACATGACAAGGAACTCGTAATGACCATACCGAGTCCTGAAGGCAGTCTTCGGGATATCTGGCTCCCGAATCTTCAACTGATGGTAACCTGAGTGCAAGTCAATCTTAGAAAACACATGTGCGCCCTGAAGCTGGTCAAACAGATCATCAATACGAGGCAAAGGATTACGGTTCTTCA
The DNA here is from genome assembly GCA_026770625.1 of Nicotiana glauca. NCBI lineage: Eukaryota > Viridiplantae > Streptophyta > Magnoliopsida > Solanales > Solanaceae > Nicotiana > Nicotiana glauca. Next base: position 5,344 of record MU727224.1, read on the forward strand.
CTGTAACCTTGTTCAACTGGCGATAATCAATACACATACGCATAGAACCATCCTTCTTCTTCACAAACAAGACAGGAGCACCCTACGGTGAAACACTGGGCCGAATAAAACCCTTACCAAGCAATTCCTGCAACTGATCCTTCAACTCCTTCAACTCAGGAGGAGCCATGCGATATAGAGGAATGGAAATAGGTTGAGTGCACGGTAACAAATCAATGTCTCTATCGGGCAGCATGCCCGGAAGATCAGCTGGAAACACATCGGGATAATCCCGTACCACTGGAACTGAATCAACAGAAGGGGTATCAACACTGACATCTCTCACATAAGCTAAATACGCGGCATACCCCTTCTCAACCATACGTTGAGCTTTAAGAAAAGAGATAACTCTACTGGGAGTGTGATCTAAAGTACCCACTCCACTCAATACGCAGAATACCTAGCATAGCCAGCGCTATGGTCTTGGCGTGACAATCAAGAATAGCAAAATGGGGCGACAACCAGTCCATGACCAAAATAATGTCAAAATCCACCATACCGAGTAACAATAAATCCGCTCTAGTCTCAAAACCACAAATACTAACCATACATGACCGATAAATGCAGTCCACAACAATAGAATCTCCCACAGGATTAGAAACATAAACGGGGGCACTCAAAGAATCCCGAGGCAAACCCAAATGCGGAGCAAAGTAAGAAGACACATAAGAATAAGTAGAGCCTTGATCGAATAGAACCCATGCCTCTCTGTGACAAACCAGTATAATACTTGTAATGATGAAGTCAGAGGCAACAGCCTCAGTACGAGCAGGAATAGCATAATATCTGGCCCGGCCCTCTCTCGAGGGCGACCTCTATCTCCCCGACCTTAGCCCCAAGCCGGCTGGGCAGATGGGGTAGTAGTTGGAGCTGGAACCATGGCCTGAGAACTCTGAGGAGCACGCTGTGGATGAGTAGTCTGTAAAGATGCACCCCTACCAAGTCTGGGGCAGTCCCTAACCATGTGGCGTGTATCACCACACTGGAAACAAGCTCTGGGAGGACGCGGTGGCTATGACTGACTGGGGCTAGGCCTGCTGGACTGACCTCTGGAAGCACCCCGCGCAGGAGGCGCACTAGAAACTGGAGGTGCATAGTAAGGCTTCTGAGGTATAGGCAGAGCTGGGGCACTGCCGGCTGCTGAAAGAGCAAAATGTAAAGGGCGACCTGAATAACCTCTGCCATAACGACCAGCTGCTGGGGTACGGGCACTAGAGTAGTGACCCAACTCTCGAGACCTCTTGGCCTCCCTCTCCCGTTGCTCCTTAGCAAGCATACCCTCAATCCTCCTAGCAATGCTCACTACCTGCTGATAAGGAATTTCCATCTCCAACTCTCGAGCCATGCTAGATCTGATGGGTAGGATAAGACCCTCAATGAACCTGCGAACTCTCTCCCGAACCGTGGCAACCAAGGCCGGTGCATGCATGACCAACCTGGTATAACGGATAGCATACTCCGAAACGGTCATAGCACCCTGGCGCAAATGCTCAAACTCCGCATGCCATGCATCCCTGAGACTCTGGGGAACAAACTATCTCATAAACAAATCCGAGAACTGGGTCCAAGTCAGTGAAGCAGCCCCGACTGGACTGTCTATCTCATAAGTGCGCCACCAATCATAGGCGGCTCCCCGAAGCTAAAAAGCAGTGAAAGAAACCTCGCTGGACTCCACTATGCCCATAGTGCGAAGAATACGATAACACTCCTCTAGAAATACCAAGTCATCATCTGATGGTAATCCACTGAACACTGGGGGATCATACTTCTTGAACCTCTCAAGTCTCCGCTGCTCGTCTTCTGAAGCACCTGACCCATCCTCGAGCTGAACTGGCGCTACAGGCGGTGCGGGAATAATCTCGGGAACCTGCTCAACCTGCACTCGCTGCTCAGGAGTGCGAACGGTGGGAGTCTATACTCCTCCCCCGGCCTGGATGTAGCTGTAGCAAGAGGAAGAAACCCTACCTGAGCTAAGGTAGTGTACATGCTCATGAACTGAGCCAGAGTCTCTTGGAGCGCTAGAGTAGTAGTGACAGTAGTAGGTGTGCCAGGTGCCTGGGCTTTGGCTGGATCTGTTGGTGGTACCTCTGCGGTAGCTCACGCAGGTGCTCTAGCTATACCAAATGCGCGTCCTCGACCTCTACCCCGGCCCCGGCCTCTAACGGCTGCAGTAAGGGGCGCGGGTGCCTAATCATCTCCAGTAGCACGTGTCCTCACGATCTGTGAGAGAATAGAAGACAGAAGATTAGAACTGGTGTCAAAATATTGCACGACAAGGAATTCAAATGAAATGAAGATTTTTCCTAAACAGTTACCTAGCCTCTCGTAGATAAGTGCAGACATCTCTGTACCGATCAGCAAGACTCTAATAAACCGGCCTGTGTTCATGACTCCTATAAACCTAGAGCTTTGATACCAACTTGTCCCGACCCCAGTTCACCCTCCATGAACATGTCGTGATGGCACCTAGTTCCTACGACTAGATAAGCCTAACAATTCGGAAATTTAACAACTTAACTTGCGAAATAAATAATTTGAACTGAACATATAAAATAATAACCGTATATAAGGCCGCTCGGCCTACACAACTATAAAGATAAGCGGAAGTCTACAACTTAATCTCAAAACCCGAAAACTCACGGGAACCACAGGCTAATAGAAACATAGTACGCTGCTCTAACTCCAAAATATCTAAACAACTGAGAGAAAGGAATAAACTAGATACTAAAGCTGGAATAGAATAGAGACTCCTGGTCTGCGGACGCGGCAGATATACCTCAAAGTATCAGGATAACTCATCGCCTCAAGGATAGTGCGCCTGAGTAGAGGTACCTAGATAATCTGCACATGAAAAACATACGCATGAAGGGCATGAGTACACCACAGCGGTACTCAGTAAGTGCCAAGCCTAACATCGATTGGGTAGTGACGAGGAAGGTCAGGGCACTACTGAGACAAAATATAATAATAATAATAATAATTAATGGTATGAAAGTCAGACAGAATAGCGAGTACAGCAGTGAGATTAGACAGGTCAGCGAGGCAAAAATAACTACACAAGAACAGAGTAAATACAGCCCAATATCAATGATAACAATGAGGGTCTCCCAGGATACCGTCCTGTAGTCCTTTTCTCAATTGTCCAGTGGATCTCCCGGGATACCGTCCCGTAGTCCAACTCATGTACCAATCTGAAGGATCTCCCAGGATACCGTCCCGTAGTCCAACCTTCAATGTGAAGGGGATATATCGGGAATCTAACCCGCAGTCCTAAAGTAAAAGAGCCGGGGGATCTACCGGGAATCGAACCCGTAGTCCCAAAGTAAACAAACAAGGGGGAGCTATCGGAATCCCACATCCGTAATCCCAATGTAAATGCGCAATCACAACCAAAAGATACACAGAAATGAAGTACAAAAGACAAGCAACAAGGAGTACTGGCCTAGCATGCTTCATGTAGTACAGTCAAGGCAACTTAAGCAATTAGGCAAGTTAAATTAACTTAACATGCTTCCCTAATCTAGCACAGGTTATAATGGCAAGTATAATAAAGCAAATATGAAAGAAAACTGAATCTCAATATCTTAAGTAAGAAAAACCGGATTTTCATCAATTTGCTCAAGTACACGCTCGTCACCTCGCGTACAAGGGGCTCAAAATACCAAATAACAAATCCTAAGGGGAAAAAGTTCCCCACTCAAGGTTAGACAAGCCACTTACCTTGAACCGGCTCAAAATCAACTAGAGATCACGCCTTTGCCACGAGTATCCGACTCCAAATGGCCCAAATCTATTCAATTCAATTACATATCGTAAATAACATCGCAAACAACTGATTTTACTATTTAATTCAAAGCTACAGCATGAAATTAGGAAAAAATGACCAATATGCCCTTCAGGACAATGTCTCGGAATCGAATAATTTTCATATTTTCATAACCCTCGTACTCTCACGAGTCTAACCATATAAAAATCTCCAAAATCGGAGGTCAAACACCCACTCAATAACTCAATAGTTTGGTCAATGAAGTTTTACAATAAACATTCAAAAATCCGAATTTTAAAGATGAATTTGGGATTAGATTAGTGGGTTTTAAGCATAAGAGAGTAGAAAATCGTTACCCAGTGATTGCCTTCGAAAAACCCTCGAAATTTCCCCCAAATTCGAGCTCTCAAACTTGTATTTTGATACAATGGCAAAACCCTTGTTTTTGAAATGTTAAGTACTGTCCAGGTATTTAAAGCATCATGAACACGTACGGAGTCTCGCGTTCGCGACGAAGAAAAATGAATGCTACCAAAAATGCCCTTCGCGAACGCGTGGAAGGGACTACGAACGCGAAGGAGGGGAAGTTCAAAGCTACGCGAATGCGAGAGTGAAGTCGCGAACGCGAAGAAGGATTGGACCTGCAACTGCTAAAGCATTTTCTGCAACTTTTCAAAACTCCAAAATGCTCCATTGAGCATCCGAAACACACCCGAGGCCCCCGGGACCTCAACCAAACCTACGGAAATATCTCACAACATCATTGAAACTTGTACCAATCCTTGAACCACCTAAAACAACACCGAAAACTCGAATTAAACATGGATTTGAGCCTAAGAACTTCAAATTTAATCAAACACGCTTTCGGTCAAAAACCTAACCAAAACACGTCCGAATAACCTGAAATTTTGCACACACATCCCAAATGACATGATGGAGCTATTGCAACTTCCGAAATTCCAATCCGACTCTCGGATAAAAAACTCACTATTGGACCGGAGACTTCAAAAAATCAAACTTTGGCATTTCAAGCCTAACTGAGCTACGGACTTCCAAAATACATTCCGAACATGGTCCCAACCCCAAAATCACCTAACGGAGCTAATGGAACCATCGGATTTCCATTCTGAGGTCTTCTCCACACTGTTCTAACTACGGAGCACTTTTCAATACTTAAGCTCTCATTTAGGGTCTAAGTGTCCCAAAACTCTCCGAAACCCAACACCGAACGTCCCGGCAAACCAAAATAGTAGAAATGAACTTAAGGGAAGCAGTTAATAGGGGATCGGGGCGTTAATTCTTAAGACAACCGGACGGGTCGTCACAATCACATAAGACACTAGGGCAACAGTAAAACATGATGCTCAGCCCAAAAATAGTATTGGAGATATCATTTCAAATGTTAAAGCAAAATAAACTTGGTTGAGTTTTGAAAACAGTAGAAGATACATGACTGAGTAAATAGTGAGGAAATATCAACAACAATCCCTGAAGGGTTCAAATAGCAGGCACGAAGCCCAAATATGGCAATCAGCCCAAATTATGATAATAACAAGTAAATTTCAGTCAAATACGCAGAAAATTCATCAATCGGGACAGACCAAGTCACAATCCCCAATGGTGTTCTACCCCAAGCTCGCTATCCAGCGTGCAAGTCACCTCAATATAGCACTACGATGTGCAAATACGGGGTTTCAAACCCTCAGAATATCATTTACAATTATTACTCACCTCGAACCGGCGAATTCTCTAGCTCGCGACGCCTTTGCCCCTCAAATATGCCTTCACGTGCATCGAATCTATCCAAAATCAAAGCGAATACATCACAATATGCTAAGGGAACAAAGCCCAAGAAAAAACAATTAATAACTGGCACAAATCCCGAAATTACCAAAATACGAGCCCCTGGCCCACTTCTCGAAACTCAAAAATTTTCATATCAATAGATTCCTTAACTCCTCACAAGTTCATACATAACAAAAATACTAAAATCGGAGTCCAAATGGCCCCTCAAATCCCCATTTAAAAGCCTCTTAAACTCAAGCCCTAATCCTCCATTTTTGCCCTTTGATTCCTTCAATTACAGACCTAAATTCATGAAATACAACCATAGAATGGAGTTTTAGGTCCAAAATTCCTTACCTTAATGAAGTCTCTTGATTTCTCTCTTCAGAATCGCCCAAAAAGCTCCAAGGTCGAAGGCAACAATGGTAAAATAACCCAAAATCATGAAATGAAATAACATATATGGTCTGCCCAGGCATTTCCGCATCTGCGGTCCAAAACCCGCTTCTACGGTACCGCATATGCGGTCAAATCCCCTGCTTCTGCAGTTCTTCACTTAAAACCCAAAATCGCATCTGCGGTATCTGCTCACATGGCCAATTTCACTTCTGCGATAAATCACCCACATCTGCGGCTTCGCATATGCGGCCCCATTGACCGCCTCTGCGGAAATTTCCCATCAAACTAACTCTGGCATATGCGGCATCCTTCCTCGCACGTGCGGAACCGTGCCAGCGGTTCCCAAGCCGCAGGTGCGAAAACACCAGAAGCAGCAGATCTTGGTGTAATTTCATAAGTCCAAATTCTTCCCATTAGCCTTCCGAAATCACCCCGAGGCCCCTGGAACCTCAATCAAAAGCACCAATACCTCCGATAACATCATTGAAACTCGTTCCAATCATTAAAACACCTCAAACAATACCAAAACCATCAAATTACATCGAATTCAAGCTTAAGTTTCCAAAAACTTCCGAAATACACTTTCGATCAAAAACCCGACCAAACGACGTCCGAATGACCTGAAATTTTGCATGCACATCACAAATGACATAGCAAAGCTACAAAAACTCTCTGAATTCCATTCCTACCCTTGGATCAAAATTTCACCTATCAACCAGGATTCGCCAAAATACTAACTTCGCCAATTCAAGCCTAATTTTACACCGGACCTCCAAAACTAATTTCGATCATGCTCCTAAGTCATAAATCACCCAACGAAGCTAACCATATCATAAAAATTCCATTCTGAGCTCATATACAAATAAGTCAAACTCTTGGTCAAACCTTTCAAATTCAATGCTTTCAACTGAGACTGTTCCTTTAAATTCATTCTGATTTTCCTGAAAATCAAAACCAACGATCTACATCAGTCACAATATATTACACGGGGCAAGTCATGCCTGAGAACTGGCGATCAAAGCGCAAAATCTCAAAATGACCAGTCGGATCGTTACAAGTATCTTGTGTAGATTTGAACTTTCCACTAGTGTAAATACCTTAAAGTTGGACGAAGTTATTGGTATCGTAAGATTTGAACCATAACTCCTTTTGTCAAACCGAAAGTATCACACACACAATATTATTAAGTAGCGAAACAATCAGTGTAGAGCTTTAGCACTATTATGGTCATGTGCTACTCATGATTTTATGAATATTTATAAGACCAACCCTTTAAGTCTTATTCGAAGCGGCACCACTTCATATTCATATAGGTGGAATTTAGACTTTATGTCCCTGTTACTCAGACATTTGCTAATTCCATTAATAATTAATTCAACCTCTTCAAGGTAACATTTTGCACTTTCGAGTTTGTCATTGTACGTAGCTTCTCATATAACAATAAGCAGTACATTAGAATTAAGGCTTCTAAGAGAAGATCAGTGCTTAAACAACATAAATAACTTATTATTACCCTTTGAACTTATATTATTAGAGTGTATACTAACTAAAAGTTGGGTTCCCATTACTTGTGTTTTAATTTAAGAGTTTCAGCCCCATTCCTTCACTAGTATGTTGTACAGCTTCTTTTGGCAATGCCTTAGTAAGTGGATCAACCAAATTTTTATTTGATCTCACCTATATTATAGTTATAGTCCATTGGTAATTAACTCTCTTATATAAGCATGTCTTAGGCGTATATGTCTTGATTTCCCATTATACATTTTATTATGAGCCACGCACATTGTAGTCTCACTATCACAGAATATAGAAATGGCTAGCATAGGTTGTGGCCACAACTTAATGTCTAGTAACATGTTCTTCAGCCAATCCGCTTCTTTTCCGGCAGCTGCTAATGCAAAAAATTCAGATTCCATTGTAGAATGGGAAAAGCAAGTTTGTTTCTTGGATGCCCAACTAATGGCACCACTGATAAAAGAAAATATCATGAATAATATAAGTTTTTATTTTCAAGTTTTATTCCTAATTTTTGTATTTTTTTTTGTAGGAAACATGAAATTAAATAAAAATGCAGCAAGTCGTCATGTTAGGAGAAAAGTGCACAAAAGAAGCATAAATTGAAGAAATACAAAAAAAATATAATGCTAAAAAATAATAAATAAAGAAGTAGAAAGAATTAAGAGCACATGGTATAAGCTCTATTCACGTCATTTTAAAGCAAGAAATAAGAGCACATGGCTGGCATCTGCCACTTGCCAAGTTGGAAGAAATAATTTGCCTAAACTTCTTAAAACTAAATTTGCAACTTACCAAATTTGCAACTTGCCAAAATCTTGCAACTGGCCAAATAAAGAAAGCGTGAAAAATCAACAGATACAGCTATAAATAGCGCAAGATTGAGCTGCTCCACGGCGAGGAAAAGAAAATTGAGAGACAAAGTGTAACGACCCAACCGGTCGTTTTGCCTTTAAGAACCCCGCTCCCCTAAATAAAGCATTTCATACTTGCTTTAACTAATTTACGACTTGCAGGGGCGATTGGTTCGGGAGTTGGAAGAGTTTTGAGTAAAAATATGTCCATTTGCTTCTTTAAGATCTTCTTAAAAGACCAAGTTTGACTTCGGTCAACTTTTTGGGAAAACAGACCCAGATTTGTGATTTGACAATTTCGGAGGGTCTGTAGGAAAATACAGGACCTGGGCGTATGTCGGGAATTGAATTCCGAGGTCCCTATCCCGAGTAATGAATTTTTCTATGAAATTGTTAAATTGAAGTTTAAAGGAATTAAAGAAACTAAGTAATCATTGATTCCCTAGATATCGGGCTCGGATTTTGGTTCCAAAGCTTGGTACATGTCCGTAATGTTGTTTAAGACTTGTTCATAAAATTTGGTGCCAATCCCAGTAGTTTAAGGGCGTTTTGACCCGTTAGAGGAGAATTAAGAACTTGAAGTTCAATAGTTTGATTCATTTGGTTTTAGGGGGTGATTCCTAGATTTAGAATTCTTTTTAGTGTTCCGAGGGTTCGAGTAGGTCCGCCTCGTGATTTCAGACTTACTGGTATGTTTGGGTGGGGCTCGGGAGCCCCGAGCGCCAAACGAGCGAGGTTCGAGCGAAGTAGGAAATTTAAGAAAGCAACTGAAACTTGTTGCTTCTGTCATAGCCGCATCTGTGGTTCTTGGATCGCAGAAGAGGGACCGCAGATGTGGTCCATCCATCGCAAAAGCGAAAAGGGGCCAGGCCAAGAGAAACCGCAGAAGCGGCCTAGAGACCGCAGAAGTGGTTCCGCTTAAGCGACCCCTAGACCGCAGAAGCAGTCCAGCCACCTTAGGCCCATGCCATAGAAGCAGCCCAAAAACTGCAGAAGCGGTTCCGCATATGCAGGCCTTAGACCGCAGAAGCGGTCCAGCCCCTTTTGCCCAGTTTTGCAGATGTGGCTCCCTTTTCACATGTGCAGAACCGCAGATGCGGTCCCCTAACCGTAGAAGCAGAAATCGCTGGGCAGTAGCCTTCATTTAATTCGAACTCAAACACCATTTTATCATTTTTACACTCAACCTTGGGGCAATTTAGGGGCTCTTGAGAGACGGTTTCAACTTAGCATTTCAAAGTAAGTTATTTCCACTCATTATTAGTTTAAATACATGTATATTAGGTAGATTAAACACTAAAAATTGGATAAAATCAAAGGGTTAGAGCTAGACCTAGGGTTTTAATAAAACTAATATTTAAGCATGAAATATTTTATGGAATGAACTAGAAGTCATATATTATTGATCCTTAGGTTCTAGAGAACAACTTCCTTTGAAAAACTTATGGGAAAGGTTGGGAAATTACTCAAATAGTTAGAATTCGACCTTGTAAGCCTTTATTGACTAGTTCTTATTTTATTTAACTAGTTTGTGCTCATTTGGCTACGAATTGAGGGTTTGGGCTTGTTCTTGATATTGGAAGTGCGCTTCAGAGCAAGGTGAGTCTCCTTTCTAACCTAGTATCAGGAAATTGTCCCCATAGGTATAACAATTGAATTATTTGTCATTTTATTTGGGGGCTACATACGTACTAGGTGACGAGAGTCCGTGCGTAGCAACTATTATGCTAAGTCCGAGTAGTTTAGGACCCACAAGCATGCTTTACGTGATGTTCTAGTACAGTTTGATTATCTTGGATTCATATGAACTCTTGTGATTAAGAAGAATGAGATTGAAAAAATGACCCTTTAACCCATTTGCTTCTTTTAAAGCTAATAATTGGCATTTCTATGTACGACCACTCCCATGTGCGTATTCATTGTTCTGGTTGCTTGTCAATGAGCTTATTTCTATTTGACCGTGTCGCACGGGTAATTTGCGAGCGGGGTAATAGATGCATCTATGGTTCGAGCTGTTCGACCCTCAGCAGTGCACAATTTACTATTTCTATGTTGGATCGGGCCATATGTTCCTCAGTGATTATATGCGCGTGACTTATCTGACATTCTATTATGGGTTAGACTTCATATTTGCTTACATATATACGGACACTCATGATGACAATCTAAAGAAACAATAGTTTCTTTACACTTGCTAATTCCTATGAACTGAGTTATTTCTGCTTGTTATTAATTCACCTCATTTTACACGACCTTAGTAAGTATCGAGTCGACCTCTCATCTCTACTTCTTCGAGATTAGACGGGATACTTACTGGGTACATATTGTTTATGTACTCATACTTCACTTCTATACTTAAATGTACAGGTTCTGAGGTAGATGGATCTGGTTATCATTCTGGTGTGTATCCGTGAGCAGACTTGGGACTTCTACGGTGAGCTGCTTTCCCTCCATGTCGACCTGCAGCCGAAGAAGTCTTTCTTTTGTATTTCTATTTTCTGTCTATTTAGATTCAGACAGTAGGATAGTATAATATTCTTTTGGATGTATATTCTACTAGTTGCCCATAGCTTGTGACATCAGGTTCTGGCACACACTTTGGTAGACGATTATTTTGCGGATGTGTAATTATATTACTTACAGTATTTCGCTCTTCTGGTTTAAATTTCAAGTTAAGTGTTTATTCCACTTCTTTCTAATTGGAAGCAACATAAGAGTTTTAGTAATGTTTCTGCAATGACTTGCCTGACAAGGGTGTCAGACGCTCTCATGACCTATTGTGGAAATGGATCGTGACACAAAGTAATGGATTACAATGTGAACTCTTCAGAGAGCTTTGTCCTTTCCTTTCTTCTTCAGTTGTTTTCTTTTTCTTCTTTTAGCCATTACACTCGTTTCAATTTCTAGTTCCGAATAAATTTTAATTTTGGAAATTACTCTAGTTCATGTTTTTAATTAAATAGAAAGAATTATTCTCTTGAATATTTCTTTCTATTTTCTTCTTTAATGGGCAAGAATATTTCCGTTGTCGGCACTAACTCATTATGGAGTAACTTTTCTTGTGTTGGAAAAAATGACAGATCTTAATATTTTTATATAATAGTAGATATTATTCCTCAATTTCACATGTTTGAGTTGAAGCTTTTTATTTAAATTTTATCTGCTTTATAGTCATGTGTTATTTAATTTTGTTAACATCTATCTATTTCATACCACATATTAACTTCTTATTAATTCTGTAATCGAAAGAGGCAGAAAAAGTAATAGTTAATTTTGGTATTGATAGATGTTAACCTATATTCAGTGACATCTAGCTCATATATGTTAAAATTGATTCTACACTTATTTTTAATCGAAAGAGGCGAATATTGTAGAAATCAGTTATAACAAGTAGGGTAACCGAAATGGACTTACTAAGAAAGAGCATAATTTAGTTCAAGTATATATTTCTGGTTCTTTAATATTACTATTTTAACGATTAATTTGTATAACCGAGAGGAGTGCATTTAATTATTCAACTATAGTAATAATATATAAATGTAATCGTGAGAGGCATTTATACATTTATGAGAAATATAAGTTAAAGGATAAATGTATCTACTATATAATAAAAATATTAAGTGAAGTCAGGATCCCAACACCTTTTTATTATATTTGTGAAAAGTAAAATATTTTCTACTTCTCTATTCATGCATTTTAGTTAATTACTTTACAACTCAACTCTTTATGATTTTCTCAAATAGTAATTAAAACAAAAAATGCCTGTAGAATAGATAAATCAATCTATGTGGGTTCGACATCTTTCTATGCTATAATTTGACAGAGTACGAGTTTAATTTATACACACGCCAGACACTCGTCAAATTTTTGGCATCGTTGCCGGGCATTGAATAAAGTCTACTACAGATTAATTGTTTTACTACTAATTTGAGATTTTTTTAATCGTCTAATTATTTTAACTTTTCTGCCAAAATTTCAGAAAGTGTATGGCCCATTTGTCTTCTAATGAACTTATCAAATATGATCCTGAAATTGAAAAATCCTTGCGGTTGTTGCGAAAAGAACAAACCTCACGATCTCAAATTTTCACATCAGAGGAAATGGAGAACGAAGAACTCAATAACCAACTCCCACCACATCAAATAGAAGAATAATTTGATGAGGTGGCACTACGACGTGATAGAATACTCCGTGATTATGCAAGGCCATATCATTTTGAAGGAGAATCAAGTGTTAGGAGACCACCAATTGCAACAAATAACTTTGAAATCCGCACAGGCTTGATTCAAACCATTCAACAGTCATGTCAGTTTACTGGTGATGCAAGTGAAGATCCTCACACTCATTTAATTGATTTTCTTGAATTATTGAAACCTGCAGGTATAATGGAGTTACAACAGATGCTATCAGGTTGCGGCTTTTTCCTTTTTCATTAAAAGGTGATGATAAAATATGGTTGCGAAGTATACCAAGAGGTTCCATTACAACATGGGACCAAATGATCCAAAAGTTTCTTAATAAATATTTTTCACCTATAAAAACATTTAAAATGAAGCAAGAAATCAATAATTTTATGCAGACATATTCTGAATCTGTATACCAGGCATGGGAAAGATTAGCATCAATGTTAAGAAAATGCCCACATCATGATATCCAAGACCCTGATATTTTATATATTTTCTATCATGGTCTTAAACCCTCTGCTAGAAATGTAATTGATGTAGCATCAGGTGGATCAATAATGGGAAAAACTACTGTAGAAGCAATGCAATTGCTTAATGAAATTTTGGAAAATATTGTTTAATGGCCCTCAGATAGAATGATTATCAAGAAAACAACAGGAGTAAATCAAGTTGAAGCTTTGAATTCATTGACAACAAATTGCCACCTTAACATAAAAAGTTGAGGCTTTTCAGGTAGGTGCTCACTCATCATCCCAACTTGAGAATTGTGATGTTTGTCAAGGTAATCATCCAAATCATGAATGTCAAGCTTCAACACAAAATGAGGAACAGGTAAATGTGATTGGTTATAGGAATAATTACTCATTCGGTAGTCCCATGTCACAAAAACATCTAGGATTTATATGGAGTAATCCTAATGGCGCTGAAAATCCTCAAAGATTTTTTAATCAAAAGAAGAAGGTACATGGACCGCCTGGTTTTCAAAATCAAAATAGAGGGCAACAGAATTTTCAACAATATCAGTAGCAGGCCCAAAGAGCTCATCAACAAAGCCTTGAAGGACTAATGTACAAATTCATTAAGGCTACTAATGAGAAGGTTGAAAGTCAACATTCACCTATCAATTTGGAAATTCAGGTAAGCCAATTAGAAACCCTCATGTCTGGACAAATTCAAGGTGCTAAACCAAGCAACACTGAGAAAAAACCAAAAGAACACCTCAAAGCCATCTCTCTACGATCAGGTAAATCTCTTGATGATCCATATGCAGATAGAGAAGGAACGCCACAGGAAGTGGAAAAGGTAAATGAAGGCGAGAATAAAATAGAATCTAAGTTTCCAAAAGAACAAAAGAATAAATGGAAAAATGTACAAGAAAATGAATTGATAACAAATCCCTACTCTGTACCTCTCCTTTTTCCCCAAAAGATGAAAAGAGAAAAAGCTTGACAAACAGTTTTCAAAGTTTCTAGATATTGTTAAGCAACTTTACATTAACATACCTTTCACAGATGCTTTAACACAAATGCCTTCATATGCTAAATTTCTTAAAGAAATTCTGTCAAGTAAAAGAAAATTGGAAGAAGTTTCAGTGGTTAAGCTTACGAAAAAATATAGTGCTATACTTCAAAATAAGCTCCCACAGAAACTTGGTGATCCAGGAAGTTTTACAATTCCCTGTACCGTGGGAGGTACTTACTTTGAAAAGGCGTTATGTGATTCAGGTGCCTCAATAAATCTGATGCCTTTTTCAATTTTCAGGAAATTAGAACTAGGTGAAATGAAAGATATTGGTGTGTCTCTTCAATAAGTTGATCAAAGTACTAAGAGACCAAAAGGAATTATTGAAAATATCCTTGTCAGAGTTGACAAATTTGTATTCTCGGTAGATTTTCTAGTGCTTGAAATGGAAGAAAATACTGAGGTACCATTAATTTTAGGTAGACCATTTCTCGCAACAGGAAGAGCAATTATTGATGCTCGTCAAGGACAATTAATATTGCGAGTTGATGAGGAAATAGTAATATTTGACATGCAAAAAATGATAAAATTTCCTGGGGATGAGTCATTGTCACACCTCTTTTTTACGGTGCTTACACCCCAGCGAAAGGGATATAAACATAAAAGAGTTTTTCCAATTAAAG
>MU727225.1:22837-44423 GCA_026770625.1 Nicotiana glauca
TTTTTATTGTGAATTCCACCTAGAGATTCATGAAAATCTAGCCAAATTGTAAGAAATTAGGGCTTGAGTTTTGAATTCTAAATTCGCGATTTGAGGGGCGATTTGTTGTCCGATTTGAGAGATTTTTATATGGTTAGACTCATAAGAGTACGAAGGTTCTGGAAATATAAAGTTTTCCTGATTCCGAGATGTGGGGCCCGAGGAGTATTTTGGTCATTTTACATAATTTCACGTATTAGCTTAGAATTTAATTGTAAAATAAATTACTTGAATTATTATTTATATTATACAATTTAATTGAATAGATTTGAGCCATTTGTAGTCGAATACTCGTGGCAAGAACGTGATTTTGGATTGAATTTTGAGCCGGTTCGAGGTAAGTGGCTTGTCTAACCTTGTGTGGGGGACTTTGTCCCTTAAGATATGAAATTGGTAATTGAATGCCTTGTACGTGAGGTGACGAGCGCGTACTTGAGCTAATTGTTGAAAATCCGAATTTTTCTTAAAAAAAATACTTGAGTTGAGTTTCTTTCGTATTTGCTTTATCCTACTTGTTATTATAGCTTGTGCTAGTATAGAGAATCATGTTTAGTGGACTTACTTGCCTATTTGCTTAAGCTGCCTTGTTTACACTCTATGAAGCATATTAGGCTAGAATCTACTATTTATTTGCCATGAGTTTGGTAATTATTTGATATTTTGAGCTGTTGTTGTATTGGTGTACTTCCCTTCTGAATATTCTCTGATTGTGGTTGTGCGCCAAGAATTAATTGTTGAATTGTATTATTGTGCTTCAATTTCTGAATATTTCTCTGTATTTGGTTACGTATTTACATTGGGACTACGGATGTGGGATTCCGGGAGCTCCCCCCTTGTTTGTTTACTTTGGGACTACGGGTTCGATTCCCGGGAGATCCCCCTGCACATTTATATTTGGGACTACGGGTTCGATATCCCGGGAGACCCCCCCCACACAATTATATGGAACTACGGCAATGCAGCCGGTAGATTCCCCCAGTACTAGGTATTTATATTTGGGACTACGGGTTAGATTCCCACGAGCTCATCGCACAGATTGATAAAATGAGATATATTCATACGGTGGACTACGGGACGGTATCCCGGGAGCTATCGCACAGATTGATAAAATGGACTACAAGATGGTATCCCGGGAGATCCTCATTATTTGTACTGGTATTGAGCTGGTTACTCTATGTTATCTTATTTTCTGTGTATTAAATTGTTGTTTGTGTAAGCCGATTTAATTCATAACTGTATATCATCATCTCTGTTTATTTCATATTGTTGTCAGATTTATTATTATATTCTATCTCAGTAGGGACCTGACCTTCCTTGCCACTACCCAACCGAGGTTAGGCTTGACACTTACTGAGTACCGCTGTGGTGTACTCATGCCTCTTCTGCGCATGTTTTTCATGTGCAGACCCAGGTACTTATGGCCAGGCGCACTATTAGTGATCCAGGAGACATCTACCAGAGACTTTGAGGTATATCTGCCACGTCCGCAGACCAGGAGTCTCCATCTTATTCCAGCTGAAGCAATTGACTTTATTTTTCTTTCGGTTGTGCAGACATTCCGGAGTTAGAGCAGTGTATTACATTTCTATTAGCCTGTGGTTTCCGTGAGATTCCAGGTTTTGGGATTTTTGTTTCAGAATTTGTAGAGTTAAAGTATATGTGCCAAGTGGCAAGTTGTATACTTCCTGAAGTTATTTAACTTTTGACTTAATATTTCTGTACTGGTTGTTACTTTCGCACTGTTAGGCTTAACTAGTCATTGTGACTAGGTGCCGCCATGACGTGTTCACAATTGGTGAATTAGGGTCATGACAGCCACAATATCAATCGTAGAGAAAACAGATTCCGGCTCATCCCCAGAAGGACTATTGAAGTCAGTCCTCTCCTTCCCTGGGCGAGGAACTACCTTACCTACCATCGGAAAATTCTCTTCCTCCACCATATCCACTCTCTCTTGGAGTAGGGGTATATCATTTACCGACACCAAAGCACCAATGGCTCTATCAGGGTTGGAGGATACACTAGCCATCTCTTCTTTGATTGCAAGAATCGGGAATAATAAGTGAAAAAGGTAAAAGACCACAAGAACTTTTAAAGGAGAGGGAAATGTGAGAAATTGAAGGACAAAAAGAAAAGCTGCAAAAATCTCTCTTGAGCGATTGGGAAGTACATCATTCAAATGTAAGATTTTCCCCCATTTATAGGGGTATAAGTATCGTGAGGGGAAAACCAAATGCCACTATTTTGAAAATGGAAAGGGCACAAGAGACGGCGTTATACATAGAAAACATGCGCCATAATGACACATGATGAGTTTTAATGACATTCTGAACTGAAGTGACGGTCTGATGCAACTCCCAAAATGTCGCGTCGCTATCTCTCCATGAGGTATTCGCCAATCGCCCAGAGTGCTCAGACTTCTCATAAGTTTCCTTACCGATGAAGTCTGCCCATCGAGCTGCCCAAAGACAACCTCAATACGCGGAGGGACTAACTGTATAGGTCAAAATTTTGACCACACAAGAATCGATGCAAAAAGGAATAACGAGGGGTCGATTAAGTCGTGGTTGTATCCATAAGGCACCATAGCGACGAGTATATCAGCCATGTCCAAGGTCAAACCATCAGAAAGCTTGTATGGCAAAGTACATGTTATGGCATTTAGGGGGGGCGACCTAAAGTACAATTGGCAGATTAGGGTATCCTGGCTAAGGATCGTTGGGTAAAGGGGAATACTTACTATATATATATATATACTAGATAAGAGAATAAGGGGGGCTTTTTTTTTCTTCTTCAAAAAACACAGAAGAACGGGAGAATGTTTCTCAGGAAAAACAAGAGAAGGTTTAGAACTTGGATGTTGATCTTTGTAATAATCATTATGGAATCAATAAAGATAGATTCCGTAGTTGTTAATGGAATTCCTTCTCTTTCTTCTTTATTCTTGCATTACGGAACAATAACATCAAGAATGTAAGCCCGTCATTTACATTTGATACCATTTATAATCTTAAAAAGTTTATGAGCTTAATTATATCCTATTTTCTTGCTCAATATTCTTTGATCTAGAGTTAATTGTCTTTGGCTAGGATTTATCCTCTATTTTCTTGTTAATTCATTTTGTTTGACTCAAAAGATATTGGAATCTTTTTGGACAAATCAACTAAAGAAAATGAAGGGGTAAATCTTAGTTAGACATAATAAATTCTAGATCAATGAGCTAATTGAAAGAATAATATACGAGATATAATAGAAGTAATCGATCTTATTGAAACTCTTCATTGTAGCTCCCATTAATGAATAGGAGAGGCAGTTTTACATGTTTCCCTGGAGATTACTTCTTTCTTCTTTCTTATGAAGATTGCAAGGAGAGAACTCAGGAGAGAGGACGGAAAGAAGCCCCCCTTCATCAATAGTTTTCCCCTATTATATATATAGTCATGGGACCTTTGATATTCACTCGGCCCGACGCTCTCTCACACTATGTCTGCCTTGGTCATACTTTAAATGTTGTTTCTTCTGACTCGACGGTATCGAGAGTGATGAATATGGAATATACCATATCGTCTTTCACTGCCTTGCTACCTGGGCAGGGTGTTGGTCAGCTTGACCACAACAGTCAGATTTTGACCAATACAATTAGTCCCTCTATTTGTCGGGGTCTTCCCCTGTCAGGCCAGGTAGACAGATCATGATTTTTACGAATTTGAGAGGAATCTGACTACTTATTCCTTGGTTGTCCCTTTTAGGTTGCAAGTGTGATGACGATGCTCTTTCTATATCCTTGGACCATTGCGACTGTTTCAAAACTTAAATGTCATTTGATATTGAAGCATTGTTTCGTGGTTGCCACCATTATGGAACACGTTCCTGGGGAACTGAAATGTTTTGTGCTCTATCAGATTCGATTGGAAACTCTTGGGTTTCGTGCTTGGTGGATTTATGTCTCTTATAAATAGAAGGAATATATCTTTCGATTGACACATTTCTTTTCCCTTTGCTTGAAAAAATTTTGCGAGCATATTTTCTTCCTGATACTTCAAATTTTCATTCGCCCCCAATTGTTTGAAAACTTTCATCATTCTTCTCCATTGTCTTTTTTCACTCCCCCTTGACAAAATGGCTAGTGATTTTTCACGCACCGATCTCCCTGTCACAATTCTGACGCCGATAAATGTTGCTCAGGCCACCGGAGGAGTAGAAGTGGTAGAGGATGAGGAGGTCCCGTCGGTAACCGAGATTTTGCCTCATCCTGTGAGAGAATGGAATGACTTCTACAGTTGCGCCGTGGTGGAGCCGGAACCTATCCCCTCTATTTTAAAAGAAGAAGACATTGCGGATTTGAAAGCTAGGGGGAATCCCCAATTAAGTTGACATGCGACCGGCCGTAGGGGATAATATAGTCCACTTTGACCGTCCCGGGTACTACGTGTTCTACACCTACCCCTTTCTCATTCGGTACACACTTCCTCTCCCTCTCCCAGTGGTGGATTTCTCCCGTTTTTACGAAGTATTCCCCGCCCAACTTTTGTCGTACCTGTACAAGTTGTTCCTTATGTTGCTCAAGTTTGTGGAGCTCGCCGGTCGCAAGATCACTTTGGATCACATGCTCAATATCTTCGCCCCTTAACTCATTCACGGTACGATGCTTCACATGCATCCTCGGGGGTCGAAGAGTTTGGTGGTGAAAATGGACGACAGGGCTAACCATCATTTCTACGAGAATTATTTCTATGAGCGGACTGAGCACATTGTGGAGGATCCAATGGGGTTCCCTAAGAAGTGGAACTTTGCACGTAAGTTTCTTATGTTTTTAATTGGAGATATATCCGACCACTTTCTATTTCGGTACTAAACCATGTTATGTCTCTGCAATCGAGAAATTTCCTCCTTCATCTATCAAAGGTATTCACGAGTGGGTGAGCACCATCCTTCCCCATATGGCGGGGTTTTGCACCTTGTTAGCCTTTTATGAAAAATTTGGACGTACGCCCCTTATAGGTGAGATGTCATTTCTATTTTCTATTTTTCCTCTCTTTTTAATTAGTTTCTTATGTGTTGTTTGTCGATGCCAGGGAGAGTGCGGAGAATGAGGGCTCCTCTATTGGCTTTTCGTTGGCCGGCATCGTTTGCTTGCCCTGTTGCAGCACCTGCCGTCTGGCCTTCATTGAGGGCTGCTTCAGTCAAGTTGGCGGTTGTAGTTATTCCTGCGGAGGGAACTTCTCAGACTGAGGTACCGACCGGGTGAATCTTCCCATATGAGGAAGAAGAAGGGTCGTCCAAGAGGCATCGAGTGGAATTTGAGGCAGCTCATCCGATTGTAATTCACCTGTACGACTCTCGCTTGGCAGAACCTGGGATGGGGGTTGATATCGCTCCACCCATAGAGATGGAAACAGCTATCATATCGGCCCCGTCGATATAGGTTCATGTCGCTGTTATTGATCAGCAACCTGTCGTGATGGGGGGGCAGATTTTTGAGGTTGCCATTGTGGTTTCAGACGTACCCTCATCCTCGGTACCTGGTCGTGCTTCCTCGTTAGCTGCTGAAAGAGGAAAAGGCATTGTGGTCGATGATTATGAATCCAAGTCAAACCTCGATCCTGATGATGTTAGGATGTTTGAGGAGGGCATACCCACTCGGTGGTTCGTGCGGGAGGGCCGACCCGTATTCTTGAGATTTATTTGAATGTTAATCTCATAGGGGACACAGAGGTTCTAATGCCACAATTCAACATTTTGTGTTCTACTACCGAGAACGAGGCTCTCCGGAACGTTCCTGATATCGATTTGATAAATGAGGTAGCTGCTATGGGCTTGAGATTATGTTGAACTTTTCTTTTATACTTCTCTCATTTTTCTTGTTCATGTGGCTTTAACCCATCTTCTCGTTTTTCAGACGTACATGGTGGAAGTGGAGAGTATACACAGGGTCAAGCTTTTGTTGAAGATATTGGAAAAGTATCGACGCTATCGCAACAAGTGCCGTGAGATGCACGAGTGACTGATGGAGAATCCTGGTGCTCCATCGGCAAGGAATTGGAGAAGAGAGACCAGTAGTTGATGGAGGCCATTTGCTGGAACAGTGTGCTCGAAGAGCAACTTCGCGCGAAGGATAAAGAGCTCGAGGTAGGAAAGGGGGTGGCCGCAGAGTGTGAGTATCTGCAGGGGAGACTGAGGTCAATGCAGGCCGAGATGGATCAGAATCGTATCAAGGTTGAGGCGATAAGTGCAGAATGGATAGGAAAGAGGGCCGAGTTAGAGAGGAAGGTCGTCGGGTTGGAGAGTATCGAGAGTGCATAGTCTGCGGCTTCAGCAAGGGCGGCGGCTCTGGAGAACACTATCTGCGTCCTCCAGTCCGATCAGGAATTGGAGAGAATGAAGACAACGCTAATGGAGGCGAGGTTTGAGGAGCGCATTGGTGAGATCGACCGGGAATCTTCGACTTTAGGAGGTCGGGCCACCGCTCTTGAGGCTGAAAAGGAGCGACTGTTGGCTTAGACTAAGTCTTCCCCTGCCGTTGTTCCCTACCGTTTACACGAGCTTTGGGTTCATGCTGAAGCTCAGCGATATATATACAAAAGCCAGTAGAAGGCAGCAGTGTTACTGAAGCCGCATATAAAGGAGCACGAGCAAAGGCGCGAGAGGCTCGTGTCAATTGTGGTTATGACTCTGCAACCTGGAGGCCGAAGAGGGTGCGGATGATGAGGGAGAGATTCCTAGATCAAGGTCGAACTTTTCTTTTTGGCGAAGGCCCTTGGCCTTAAAGATTGTTATTTCGAACTTATCGAAATAGTAACCCGTCGTCATTCGATCGAGGTCGAGCTCTTCTTTTTTGGCAAAGGCCCTTGGCCTTAAAGGGTGTCATTTCGAACTTATCGAAATAGTAACCCATCGTCAGTCCCAGTTTTTGGAGAGTCAGGCATCCTTCGGGGGAATCCCTGTTCGTTTGATATTGTTTTCATTGGAGGGCGTAATGTCAGAGAGTAGGAAATGTTGTTCTTTCGCTTATGTTCATTTTGTGCCCACATTGGAGTTTCTTTGCCTGATTCCGTCCTTCCGGCCTGAAGATGTCATCGGCGGGCGATATTTCGATTGTCTTGTAGTAGTTTCTCAATCTTTAATTGAGATGTTTCTTTGCTCACTCGCACGCGCGGCATTTGTGTTCCTTCTTGAGCAAAGAGCAGAAGGTGAGTTAAAATGATACTTTCCTTACCCCCATCCGATGGACCGGTGAATGAGAGCAGGTTTGTAATGTTGCTCGTTTTGTTTGGCATTTCGACGGTTGGTGGGGCGAGGATTTCTAAATTCGGTGACTCTATTCAGCTCTCTTTCCTCTTCTATGTTGTGCCTTTGTCCTGCGTGGGTTGGGTTTTGCCTTAGCACTCTTTTTGGTGAGTAATCATATTTCTTGTCTTTGATCTGGAAGAGACTAAGAAATCTCCACAGATGGTGCCAAATTATTTAACTCAAAAGATATTGGAACCTTTTTGGACAAATCAATTAACGAAAATAAAGGGGTAAATCTTAGTTAGACATAATAAATCCCAGATCGATGAGCTAATTGAAAGAATAATATACGAGATAAAATAGAGGTAATCGATCTTATTAAAACTCTTCATTGTAGCTCCTATTAATCAATGGGAGAGGCAGTTTTACAGGTTTCCCTGGAGATTACTTCTTTCTTCTTTCTTATGAAGATTGCAAGGAGAGAACTCAGGAGAGAGGATGGAAAGAAGCCCCCGTCATCAATGGTTTTCCTCTATTATATATATAGTCATAGGACCTTTGCTATTCACACGGTCCGACGCTCTCTCACACTATGTCTGCCTTGGTCGTCTTTTAAACGTTGTTTCTTCTGACTCGACGGATATCGAGAGTGTTGGATGTGGAATAGACTATGTCGTCTTTTGCTGCCTTGTCGCCTGGGTGGGGTGTTGGTCAGCTTGACCACAGCGGTCAGATTTTGACCAATACAATTTTAAAGAAAAGTTTAATACTTTTTTGGTAAAACAAGAATCCCCTATTAAATTCGATAATTGAGCCAAAGTATTAATGTTGTTACTATTACAATCCAAAATAAGTCAGAAAAATAATTCCTAAGAATTATGCCCAAAAAACTTTATTCGCAAATAACGGAGGAACTAGCAATACGGTCTAACTTCCCAGTTAATTAGAGTGTTGGGGCCTTCTAATCCAACATGCAGTTTTTTTTTATGTTGCGTTACTTTTTTCTCAATTTGTAATTAAAAAATTTATTACCAATTTTTTTTTTTAACACACCGTACTAAAGCATGGGTCAAGCCGTGGACTAGAGGCCGAGTGCATCAGCGGAATGTGCGTCCCAATACACAGAAATAATCAATAGAAATTCCAATGTCAGTACTCCCATTGCTTATCATAAAGAGCGACAACTTATACTACAATTTTTTTTGGGTAAATATACACTACAAAGTCCCCTTTCCTAAGATGGAGAGGTTGAGGTTGTTATTCTTGTCCAGATCTAATTATTTTCACCGATGTTAGTTGCTTGTTTGTCAATATTAAGCATCCTTCTATCTTATGACAAAGACACAAGTTAATGAAAAATTTAAGAGCCACAATTTTTTTTTCTTTCTATGTGAATTCAATCTTTGCTTGATTTTTCTTTTCAAATTTCAATCAAAACAATCCACAACATCAAGATCGATAATATGTGATATCGATGAAAATATCCCACAAAATAGGTCATATTTCTGTTTAACCAAAAAATGGAATTTCGGTCAAAACTTGAAATTAAGAGATAAATCGGGTTACTGATAATCAGGAGACGAATATAAATAAGAATATTTGAAGATAATAAAGCAATAAGTAATTTTGTATTCTCAAATAATCTCAATGATACTTCGTGTCCTTACAAATGATGAGACCTCCTCCTTTTATAGTTGATTTTTCTAGGAAAAAGTATAATGCCTTCAGCCTTAAAGAGACAATTATGAGCATTAAATGACATTAAAATGAGACGTTACACAATCATTCTCATTCAATATTGATTTGCTAACATATTTGTCATTTAATACTGAATTTAGAATATTTTGTGCTATCAGATTCATATCTTCGATTGCCTCTGACCTGATGGCTTTAATTAAGTTAAATAGATACGGGACTCGTATCATTTGAATAGCCTCCCGTGCCTATTCAACTTTCTTCTCCCCGTGTCTGATATCGCCCGTGCATCTTAACTGATCAACTTGTTTTGACCATTTGACCAGTCCACGTGTCACGCCACGTCACCTTCAATATAAATTCAGTTTTTTCCTAATACAGATTGTCCCCCCACTTCCCATCTATTTATCAATTAAATATTTGGGAAGTGGATCCTCATTAAAAAAGAGAATTTTTATCATAATTAATGCTATGACAGTATCGACGCTTCAATTTTCTCTTCTATTTAATGCACCGCATGCGTGTCACCTCCTCATTAGTTCTGCGATTTTACAGCCTTTTTCTAAGGTTTCTTTAACTCCACTATTCACGAAGTGATAGTTGCCTTTATTATAGGTTTTCCATCATTACACCTCTTAATTATCGACGGTTGAATTTATATATATAAACTTGTTCCCTTTTCCCTTTGTCTTCTTCTTCACAAGCTTTTTACCAAATTTCTTGCTCTTTACTCTCGTTCACTTTATCTTCAGTTCATACCTTCTTGCCATGTCGTCTTCAAATCCTAACCCTAAAAGAGTTCCAATTCTTGATAGTTTCCCCAATGCTCCTGCTAGACATAGAAGGGGTAGAGGAGGTGTACTTCGTGGTGCTGGGTCGGTTCGTGGTGGTACCTCCGGTTCCACCACTCTTTCTAGTTCTGGTAATTCCTCTAGAGGCTTTCTTTCTAACAAATCCTCTTCTAAAGGCAAAGAGCCTTCTGAACCTCTCCAAGAGCCTCTGGTTGAAGAAATTGTACCAACGGATTTGTCTTTTGAACATGACAAAGAATCCCTTCGCGAACAAGTGATTAAATTAGAGAGGGCTGGCAAATATCCCTCTTTAATTACTGAACCTCTAATTCAAATTGTTCGAAGAGACTGTCGTTGGAGAGATAACACCCACATAGTCATTCTCAAACCTCACCAAAGAATAACTTCTTATAAGGCTGGCTTTTCTTGCGTTTACACTTATCACTTCACTTTGGGATTTATTCCTGCCATTGACCCAGTTATTCTTGACTTTTGTCGTTTTTTCAAAATCTGTTTGGCTCAAGTTGGCCCCCTTGTATGGAGAACTGTGGCTTGTTTGAGGTATATGTCGGTCAAAGCTGATGTTGACTTTACCTTCCCTCATCTGATTCATCTTTATCACCCCAAGCTATTTCGTAATGGCGTTTTTACCTTAACTGCAAGAAGTAAGAGGGTTTTGATAAACCCTGAAGATAATAATGACTGTGGCTGGTACACACGGTTTGTTGCTGTTCCCAGAGTTGATTTGGTGGGTGAATCAAACATTCCCTTTCCTGAAAAATGGAACTTGGCACGTAAGTATTTTATTTCTTACCATATTTGTTTTCGTTATTTCAGTTCCTTTTCTAATCCCATTATTATTCATTTTCATTTTATAGCAACCATGGGAGATGTGGAGCCCATTCCTAACTTTCGCGTTTGGTTAGATGCCATCTTTAAAGCCGTGCCTATGGAGGCACGAACTTGGAAATCAATTTCCAACAAACATGGTTGGAAAGTTAAGACCCACGGTATACATCTCTCTTTGCTTCTCGTGTGTTAAACTTTTTTCCCCTCTTTTAATTTTCTATCCTTTTTATTGTCAGGATTTGCTATTCAAGGGATGTTAGCTGAAGTGGCTATTAATCTTAGATCTTCTTCCAGTACTCCCCTAGCTTTAGAGAGGACACAAGCCTCGCTCGTAAAGAGGAAAATAGTTGAAGAGGATTCTGACGTTGATGAAGATGAAGATACCTCTTTGACAGCTCGTCCCAAGACTAGGAGGCGCATTGTTTCTGAGGATGAAGCTGAAGTCTCTCCTGCTCGTAACTCTGAGCCTGTTACTATTACCTCCGATGAAGAAACCGCTCCAAGGGACACCCCTGAATCCGTTCAACGCCTCTTTATTGAGGGCTTTGAAAGTGGTGAATTAGGTCCGGTTTTAGATGAAATCCCTCTTTCATCTTCCGTTCTTGTTCCTTCCGTTCCTCCCCTTATTTCAAGTGTTTCCCTACCTATTTTGCCTGTTCCTATCTCTTTATCAATTTCTGCCCCCTTACCTGGCTCAATTCCTTCAAATCCTGCTATTTTCACCTCTTCTACCGTTCCTCCTTCTATAGCTTCCCCTTCCTCTGTTATTCATGTAGAGGAGGGTTCTAGTAGCAGAAGCATGGCCATGAGGAGCGTGACACTTGAGGTTCCTGCTGATAGCAGTCTTTTAAGGAAGTCAGGCGGAGCAGATGTTTGGCTTGAACCCTTAATTGGGGAAATTGAGAAAAGGAAGATGGACAGTCATAGTTGTCTGACTTTGATGAACGATATAGTTCATTGTACATTGAAGGTATTCTCCCTTTACTTTTAAAAAAGCTCTTTCTTTTATAATTCTCACTTTTATGTGTTGTTTTTGCAGGCTAACCTTATAGGTACGAAATTGATGGGAAGAATTTCCCTTTTAGAGAAGAAGGCTCGTGAATCTGATCGAACTTTTCTTGAGGCTGAGAAGATAGCTAGAGAAGCTGAACTTGAAGCAACCAATTGGAAAGAGCAGTTTAAAAATGCTTAGAAAAAGATAAAGTATTTGCAAGAGAGCAACCGTAACCTGGAGCAACAGAAACAAATTCTGACTTCTGAACTAGCGGGAGCCAAGGCTTCTTTTAGCAAAGCAGAGAATGATAAAGAGCGCCTGGAGTGTTCTTTTTCTGAACAGTTGTCAAAGTCATATGAAGAGATTAGAGAACTCAAAGTATTGTTGAGTAAGAAAGAAGAATACGCGGGAGAGCTGGTGCAAAACTTGTCTAAGGCTCAGGCTGATTTACAAGCTTCCTCTGATAAGGTCTGTGCCTTAGAAGATTCTCGTGCCTCTCTTGAATTTACCCTTAATTCCACTTTGACTGAAAACCAAACGTTGAAGAATGATCTTACTTCGTGGGAAAGGGATTATACGTTTCTTGAGGAGAGCTTTAATACAGAGGTGAGCTGGGCCTTTCTAAACTCCCGCCGTGATGCTTTAACTGAGGCCAGTCAAGAAAACTTCGATTTAGAATCGGAATTGGCCAAAGTTTTGAAGACCATTGAGATGACTCAACAACCACTTGACTTTCCTTCTCCAGCAGATGAAACTCCTGTGGCTGAAGAACCTTCAAATGAAGGAGCCACTTCTATTGAAGTTGAAAATGTTATAATTCCGGCCCCCGACGATGAAACTTCACTGTTTCAGTCTTCGAAAGTTGAAGCTCCCGTGACTCTTGCTTCCCTCGGTGACCTTAACACTTCAAGCCCAATTGCTGCTACTTCTTCAGAGGTTGATACCGTACCTATAGTTGTTTCTGAAAATGAAGTTATTACTGCAACTTCAGAAGTTCCAACCCCTTCAGTGACAAGTTGAAAACTTTACTCCTTTGTCTTTTTTTTAAAATTTAATTGGTGGTTTTTTCCCTTGAATTTTAAGGGATTTTTTGGGTTAAGTCCCCAGTTATCTTAATGGGGCATTTGTAAAGACATTTTGCGTGACTAAGTTTTACTTAGTCTCTTATAAGAAGTTTTCTTAGTACTTCAATATATTCTATTCTTGCCTTTTTCTTATCTATTTAGGACTTATAGAATAGTTTAGCATTTTTATCCTTTGAAAATGCTTTATGATTTTTCTCATGAGTTATTAACATGAGGTCTATAAAAAGAGGGCCTTTTTCATATATCGACACTTAATGAAGAAGACGTCTCAACTTCATAATGGTGTTATAATATGATGAAAGAAATAGGAATACACATGTTTTGTATAAAATAACTTTGACAAGTTTTTATTCATGAACTTGAACAAGCTTTTGAGTATTACATGTATTAAAGTACATCTATAACTTTCTCGTAACTGTTTTTCTTGTAACAGATTTTTACAAAGTAAATATAATTCAAACAAGGTTTTTTATTCATAACCCGTTTCAGTGTATAGTCATGACCCCATCTTCATGTATTAGGAAGGGTTTGAAGTGACTCATGAGTTTCAGAGGTGACTCGTGTTGTTCTCATGGGAAAGAATACTATGATGTATGCTTATGCTGGGATTGCAAACCTCTGCTCGACACTTGTCTCTTTGTAGCTTGATTTACACATCTATTTTCCGCACGTATCTGTTTTGTATTTAATATACAGTCCCCCAAGTGTTTAAGCGGTGAAGTATGAAGCCTCGAGCACTTGCTTTTCCTCTTAACTTGGTCCTTTTTCTGAAACAGAAAAATATGCAGGACTCGGAGGTGCGATTATAAATGAAGACTGCCTAACCCGTGTGTATTTCCATCAGATTAATTGTAATCCTGGGCTGGGAATTTAAGAATATTCCATTTTTTCGTACAGGTCGTGACTCATCATTTGGCACGAGTTAGGGTTTTTGCCTAGCATCTAAAATCGTTAGTAAAATTGTTAATAATTAAAAAATTAATTTTAACATAGCGATACCTGACTGTGGATACTTTTTCAAAAGTAGTATCTTTTTAGGTGGACAACATTCCAATGTGAAGGTAAGAGCTTTCCATCCATTGTCTCCAACTCGTATGCTCCTTTTCCTGCAATGTCACGAACTCTGTAGGGTCCTTCCCATGTTGGACTCAGCTTTCCTGAATTAGCAGCCTTTGTAGATTGGAACACCTTTTTAAGCACGAAGTCCCCAATTTTAAAGAATCTGAGGCGTGCTTTCCTGTTATAATATCGTTCAATTACTTGTTTTTGTGCCGCCATTCTTATTAGTGCAGCTTCTCTTCTTCCTTCTAACAAATCAAGATTCACCCGTATCTCTTCATCATTTGATTCCTCCGTTGCTTGAACGTACCGTGTGCTTGGTTCTCCTATTTCTACTGGAATCAAAGCCTCAGCACCATAAACCATCGAAAGTGGGGTTTCTCCCGTGCTTGTTTTTGTCGTTGTACGGTAAGCCCATAATACCCCAGGCAATACCTCGGGCCAATTACCTTTCAAATCCTGCAATCTTTTCTTCAAGTTGTTGATGATAACTTTATTCGTGGACTCTGCTTGTCCATTTCCCTCTGGATGATATGGTGTAGATGTTATTCTTTTAATCTGCCAACTTTTAAAAAATTCTGTGATTTGGGCCCCTATGAATTGTGGTCCATTATCACACACGATATCCTTTGGTACTCCAAAATGGCATATTATGTTTCTCCAAATGAAGTCTTTAGCTTCTTTCTCCCACGCCTGTTTAAAAGCTCCTGCTTCTACCCATTTAGTGAAGTAATCTGTAAGCACAAGTAGAAATTTTACCTGACCGTTTGCTTGTAGCAATGGACCTACGATATCCATCCCCCATTTCATAAAGGGCCACGGAGCTATGATAGGGTAGAGTAACTCAGCTGGTCTATGCATATTATTGCCGTATCTTTGACATTTATCACATTTAGATACGAAATCGTTAGCTTCTTCTTCCATCTTAGGCCAATAATATCCTGCTCAAATCAATGTTTTTACTAACGATCTCCCACCAGCGTGACTTTCACAATGTCCTTCGTGTATTTCCCGCATCACATACTCTGTTTGAGAAGGTCCGAGACACCTTGCTAATGGTCTACCGAACATCTTTCGATAAAGATTCCCTTGATGCAAACAGTAACGAGCAGCTTTCTCGCAAAGTGCGTGTGCCTTTGCTTTGTCAATAGGCACGGTTCCATGCTGTAAAAAAGCAAAAATTTCGTTTCTCCAATCCCATGTTAAATGATTAAAATTTACTTTATTTTTGTCAGGTTCGAGAACGGAATGAAATAAATGTACAACTGAAGCATTTGCATCATTTGCTACGTCCGCTGCAGACGCGAGGTTAGATAAAGCATCTGCTTCTGCATTCTCATCTCTTGGGATCTGCATTACTTTCCAAGTTTGGAATTGTTTTATTAATTCCCGTACCTTTTCCAGATATTCTTGCATTCGAGTTTCCCTGGCTGTAAAAGTCCCCAATATTTGATTAACCACAAGTTGAGAATCGCTCTTGATTATAATCAAGGTTATGCCAAGTTCCCATGCCAGTTCTAAACCTGCAATTACAGCCTCGTACTCTGCTTCATTTTTAGTTATAGAATGGCATTTTATAGCCTGTCTAATAGTTTCACCTGCAGGAGGTACGAGAACTATTCCTAGGCCTGCACCTTTTACATTAGATGAACCATCAGCGAACAAAATCCAAGTCCCCGGGTTTGCACCATTAAAACTTGTAATTCTTTTTTTGCTTCTAAATGCATTCCCTGACTAAAATCAGCTATGAAATCGGCTAGTACTTGAGATTTTATTGCAGTCCTAGGTTGATAACTTATTTCATATTCGCTTAACTCTATTACCCACTTTGCTAACCTTCCTGATGACATGCAAAATGTTTCATAATGGAAAAGCAGTAACCACAACAATTGGATGAGATTGAAAATAAGGTCTCAATTTTCTAGATGCCATGATCAAAGCTAAAGCTAACTTTTCTAGTTGTGGATATCGTGTTTCAGCATCTAATAAAGATTTACTTACATAATAGATAGGAGATTGTTTACCTTGGTCCTCTCGAACTAAGACAGCACTTACCGCAACTTCTGATACGGCCAAATAAACGAGTAGCCTTTCACCTTCCTTTGGTTTTATTAACAACGGTGGATTTGACAAGTAAACTTTCAATTTTCTGAGAGCCTGTTGACAATCTTCGTTCAATTCAAAATGATCTTGTTTTTTGAGGGCAGAGAAAAATTTAAAACACTTCTCCGAAGATTTGGAAATAAATCTCCCCAAAGCCGCAATCCTTCCTGTTAATCTTTGAACCTCTTTTTTATTCGTAAGGATATCAGGAATTTCTTCTATTACTTTGATCTGAGAGGGATTCACTTCAATGCCACAGTTAGAAACAAGTAAACCCAAAAATTTACCTGAGACAACTCCGAATGCACATTTTTCTGGGTTGAGTTTCATATTAAATTTTCGTAAAATTTCAAATGTAACAGATAAATGAGAAATATGATCATTAGAATGCTGGGTCTTGACGAGCATATCGTCTATATATACCTCCATAGTTTTTCCTAAATGTTCTTGGAACATTTTGGTGACCAACCTTTGATAGGTTGCTCCAGCATTCTTGAGACCAAAGGGCATTACTTTATAACAGTAAGTCCCCCTGTCTGTGATGAAAGAAGTTTTTTCTTCATCACTGGGGTCCATTTTTATTTGGTTGTACCCCGAATATGCATCTAAAAAACTTAAAAGTTCATGCCCTGCAGTTGCATCAATTAACTGATCTATATGAGGTAAGGGGAAGGAATCTTTTGGGCAAGCTTTGTTACGATCAGTATAATCTACACAAACCCGCCACTTACCGTTTTTCTTAGGTACGACAACCGTGTTAGCCAACCAATCGGGATACTTTACCTCACGGATTGACCCAATTTTTAATAGCTTTTGGACCTCCTCTTGAATCAATTGGTTTTTGAAAGCTCCTTGCTTTCTTTTCTTTTGTTTTACGGGTGTGCAAGATGGGTCTTCATTTAGTTTGTGAGTCATCACATCCGGTGGTATTCCTGTCATATCAGCATGGGACCAAGCAAAACAATCCACGTTAGCTTTTAAGAATTCAATTAACATACCTCGCGTATCTGAGCTTAGGTTGGCTCCTACATAAACCTTTCGTTCAGGCCATTGTTCAAACAATATCACAGCCTCGAGTTCCTCAATTGTCGTTTTGATATTTTCATTCTCTTCAGGTTCTTGAATCATATCAGGTCTCGAGTCTAAATCTGTCTTTTCTTGCTCAATTGTGGTCTGGTCTCTGTCTCCTTCAACTTTATTTACAGCACTCGTATCTGCTACAATATTAATACTCCTAACTGTATGTTGTTCCTCACGAATTTGGCAGATTCCCCATAGTGACGGGAATTTCATAACTTGATGTAGAGTTGACGGGACAACGTCCATATCATTAATCCAGGGTCTCCCCATGATTATATTGTATGCCATCTCCATATCTACTACCTGAAATTTGGTATCTTTCACAACACCCTCTGCAAAATTTGTTAGAATTACCTCCCCTTTAGTTACTACACTGGAATTATCGAATCCTAATGGAGTATGCGCCTTTGGAATCATCTTATCCTCCGCTTGCATTTCTCGTAGCACACTTAATAGGATGATATTTGCAGAACTTCCTGGATCAATCAAAACTCGCTTTACATTAGTATCATGTACAAGTAAAGATATTACCAGTGCATCGTTGTGGGGAGTGATCACTCCTTCTGTGTCTGCATCATCGAAAGTAATACTTTCATCCTCTAAGGTTTGTCGCACTCGTTTCCCGTGCATGATTGTGACTTTGGAAACTTTATTTGAAGTTGTATATGTTACTCCATAAATATCTTCTCCCCCACTTATAACATTCACGGTTCTCTTGGGCGATGGGGGCTTTGGTGGTTCTTGCCTGTTTTTCATATAGGCTTGCTTACCTTTCTCACTAAATAACTCAGTGAGATAACCTTGTTTCAATAGATGGTCCACTTCACTCTGTAAGAATCTACATTCTGAAGTCTTATGCCCGTGATCATTATGAAATTCGCACCAACGATCTGGATTGCGTTTGTTTGGATTTGACCGCATCTCCTTCGGCCACCGTACCTTATCTCCCATGCTCCGTAAAACAGCTATGAGCTCGGAGTTGGTGACATTAAAATTATATCCACCAAATCTTGCCTTCAAATTCCCATCATCATCTCGTGACTCCTACCTGTTTCGATCATTCCTGAATCTTGATGAAGAACCAGATTCCCTGTTTCTTGATTTTTGATCATACCGTTGATTTTCCTATTTTGTCTGTGACTCTTTTCCTGTAGGACTCATATAAGGATCGTACCTATTTTTACCTGATCTTTTTTCAGTTTCAGATCTCCTGGAACCGCTCCTTTCGTCATGTTGAAATCGAGACACGGTATCTTCTTCGATTCGCAACTTCATGTTGTACCTGTTATAAACATCATTCCATGTGGTTGCAGGGAACTCTCGCAGGCTTTCTTTAAGGCTTCTCGTGGCTTCAGAACTTTTATCATTTAAGTTGCTTGCAAAAGCTATTGCAGCCCAATTATTTGGTACACGAGGTAAAGTCATTCGTTCCCGTTGGAACCTATCAACAAAATCTCTGAGCAACTCTGTGTCCCCTTGTTTGATTTTAAAAATGTCCTCCATTCTTTTCTCAACCTTTTGAGCTCCTGAGTGCGCCTTAATAAAAGAATCTGCAAGCTCAGCAAAAGAGTTTATAGAGTTTTCAGGCAAAAGAGAATACCAGGTCAGATAATCTCAATGATACTTCGTGTCCTTACAAATGATGAGACCTCCTCCTTTTATGGTTGATTTTTCTAGGAAAAGGTATAATACCTTCAGCCTTAAAGAGGCAATTATGAGCATTAAATGACATTAAAATGAGACGTTACACAATCATTCTCATTCAATATTGATTTGCTAACATATTTGTCATTTAATACTGAATTTAGAATATTTTGTGCTATCAGATTCATATCTTCGATTGCCTCTGACTTGAATGCTTTAATTAAGTTAAATAGATACGGGACTCGTATCATTTGAATAGCCTCTCGTGCCTATTCAACTTTCTTCTCCCCGTGTCTTATATCGCTCGTGCCTCTTAACTGATCAACTTGTTTTGACCATTTGACCAGTCCACGTGTCACGCCACGTCACCTTCAATATAAATTTAGTTTTTTCCCAATACAATTTCCTTTTGTATTCAGACATCAACACTCGCCTTTTTAATATTCCCACTCAATGTTTATATTAAAATTCTAATTTAATTACTTAAATAAATTGAAATTCCAAATATTATTATACTAGAATAATGTCAGAAAATTTAAAATAAGTAGAAATTATGACTAAGCAAAATACGGAGTATGTTAATCCTTTTTCATGTGGATGTAGCTGCGGTAGATAAACTAAACGGTAAAAAAAAAACGTGTAATTTTTTTAAGGATGAAGAATGGTGAAATTGCGAGTAAATGATTAAATTTACTTGACGAAATCAAAGCCCGATTAAAACGACGTCGTAGCCATATCATTTTCTGTTTTTCCTTTCATTCGGATTTGGATCGTACCAGACTTGGGATTCCACAAAATTTGCAAAGAGGAAGAAGAGGTGTAAATCAGAAGGAAAGCTCAAAAAACAAAAAAAAGAGAAAAAAGAAAGCAAAAAGGAGGAGCGTGAAAATTGAACAAAAGGTTCACTAAAGAACACTCTCATTATAGTGTTCTTCACGAGAAAAAGCTTACCCCAGCTCTCTTTTTCTACATATATAGTATAATATATACATGAATAAATGTGTCTGCATGTATTGAAAAGAAGAAGTGGAGAAATAAGATGAATAAAGCTAGAAAGAAAAAGGGGATTTTGTTTTGAATCTGGGTATCCCTCAAATGCCTTTTCTTTATCTTCCTTTTTGAGCATTAAACTATGGCTGACGATTTCTGTTTCTTCACCAAGGTAATGTCTTTTTTTCGTTTGTGGAACATTCTTGCTTCTTCTATATATCATTTATTTTTATATTTTATCTGAAATGATATATACAACAGTGGAAAGTTTCTTCTTTTGCCTTTTATCGACAACTGTATGTAATGTTATGACAACTCTAGCTGTGTTGATCTGGGTTTCTTCTCAATCTCAAGTGTTTCCTCCAATTTGAGCTTTTCACTTCTTATGTCATAGCAATTGCTTCTATTTCTTGTATCTTTCCTCATCTGTAGAGTGTGAAAAATAAATTTTGATTAGCTTGTATCTTGCATTCCAATTTGATGAAAACCTACCTAGATTCCATTGTCTTTTGTTTTGCTTGTTTAACTTCCGAGACGAATTTATTTTGTTGAAACCCTGAAGGAAAATTTGATGTAGCAA
The DNA here is from genome assembly GCA_026770625.1 of Nicotiana glauca. Taxonomy (NCBI): domain Eukaryota; kingdom Viridiplantae; phylum Streptophyta; class Magnoliopsida; order Solanales; family Solanaceae; genus Nicotiana; species Nicotiana glauca. The sequence goes on from MU727225.1 coordinate 42,977, forward strand.
CACGAAATCTAAAATCTCAAGCATTTTAACTTCTGATTGAATTCCAGGATACTTTCATCACAAAGCCACCAAAGAAATCCCCATTGCTGCTGAGAATGGTGGTCTTATTTTTTGCAATGATATGTGGGATTTATATATGTTCAATTTGTCTGAAACAAATTGGTTCGCGTTCCAGTGCACCGGTGACCAGTGTTCATGTGGTTGAAAGGCCATGTGAGGCGACGAATATTGAACCTTCAGAAAAACCTTTTCTGCATTTCCCCAAGCCAAAAACTTTTAGCCGGTGAGATATTGACAATCTATTTGTATGTTTAGTATCTCATTGTGGATAAAATTACTGACTAAATCCTGCTGTATCAGGGCTGAGTGTGCTTGCAATCCTGTAAGGTTTTTCGCAATTTTGTCCACTCAGAGATCTGGTAGTGGATGGTTTGAAACGTTGTTGAACAGCCATATGAATATAAGCTCTAATGGGGAGATTTTTTCTGTTAAAGCCCGGAAAGTTAATGCATCGACGATTTTGGAAACATTGGACAAACTCTATAACCTAGAGTTTTTGACCAGTGCTTCCAAGAATGAATGCACAGCTGCAGTTGGACTGAAGTGGATGCTTAATCAGGTGGGTGCCATTTTAAAATTTCTATTTGTCATGTCTGTTCCTAAATATGTGATCATGAGAACATAAACTATGTAGCAAACGTAAGTATAATTTATAGAAAATCTTCTGTAAACTTGATTCATTTTATCACAATTGTGTGCTAGTCGTTAGTGATTTATATTGTGGATATACGAGGTTGCTTCTTGATTTTTCAAATGTGAAGTTGGCTTGTCTGTCTATCATCCAAATTTGGTCTTCTCATCAAGCTGTCATTTGGTAGTGATAAACACATAATTTTGATTAAGGAACTAAAAAGGGGAAGATTGTTGGTGGAATTTCACAATGTAGTATTCAGTACCTAGCTGCGTTAACTCGTGTTGAAGCGTTTCTTTTCTTCTTCTTCTTCATATGTTGGTTCATATGTGAAACATGCGAGCTTTGTTTTCAGAACTTGGGTTGAGGTCTTTTACTTATACTCGTTCTCTCATTCACCAAACTGTATGTATGTGTTTGAATATGTAGTTATCGCATTGCAATTCTGGACTTGCATAATAAGTTAAGTTAAGATGGTTTCTTATCACTTGTCTGCCGCTTTAATATGGTATATAGTAGTTGGAACACTAGTACCGGAATAATGAGTAGATAGGGACTCGGAATCCTTTGCTCGAACAAAACTAGATCATGTGGAATCATATTGAATATTTGATGCTGATATTTTGTACCATGCGAAAATACCAATCCTCGAAGTACTACAAGCATCGTGATTTCAGGGAAAAAAGTATGTGATGTGTATTTTAGTAGAAAAATACGAAAAGTTCCCAGATACAACATGCTTGCCCCCCCCCCCCC
>MU727225.1:53396-80310 GCA_026770625.1 Nicotiana glauca
GTAGTTGAGTTTTGCCTTATGCCATAACTTTGGGAGACTAGTTTGGTAGGGATACTATTTTGCTTTGGCTATGTATCATTCCTTTATTTTCATATTTTTCCTATTTTTCATATATATATGTATATATATACTTTCATGCTATTTCTATGGTGTTACTAATATTGTCTTCGTTTGTCTTTTTGTCTTCTTTAGCCGAGGGTCTTCCGGTAACAGCCTCTCTACTCCGAAGGAGTAAGGGTAAGGTCTGCGTACACGCTACCCTCTCCAGACCCCATTAGTGGGATTTCAATGGGTTGTTGTTGTTGTAATTTTTGAGAAGAAAATGTGAAACCCCCATTAGATCCAATGTTCACCAATCAGATGATGTCTTCGACTCTGTCCAGTTTTTTCCGAGGACAAAAAATGGAAAAGTTTATATTTCCAAGTTGCAATAATAATTCAGAAGATCTAGTACTATAATTGATAGAAATATTTCAACAAGAGATTTTAATTATTCTGTAACTCCGTTGGAGCACAAGACACGCCGTGAAAACAACGGAACGGAGTTGTAAAATCTAGCGACATCTTCACACGTCAACATGGACAGATGACCAGCATGTGCTCACGCGCGACGACATGCTGGCCATGAACATTCATACAATACAAAATACCACTCAACGGTAAAAACTGTATGGATCCTATGTTTTCACCGAATAGTACTAGTAATAAATCGTGTTAATTAACTGTAGTTTAGTACTAACAGCGCTTCTGAAAATAAGTGTTGATTGAATTAGCTAATACACACCAGGTATGATTAAATTTCTCCTGCCAACAGTTTAACGTTAGCTCAAAATATCATGCACGAAATGGACGGTTGCCGTGACGAACCGCCGATAAATGTTTGACTTCAAAGAAAAGCTACGACAAGAAGGGGACCCACGTTTGCCACCGCGTATCAGTTGGTCCCACAACCAACTTGTCTCTAAACTTAATCATCAACGGCCGCCCTCAAACCCTCGCATCTGAATCGGATGGTTAAAATTGAACGTCGTTACGCACGAGAGTGAGACCCTAGATCTCCATAGTATCTCTCTTCGTTATATAGTAAGCCGACTCTGTTCTAGTCTCCCTCTTTTCTTCTTCCTCTCTCTCGTGACCCAGATACCCATTATTCATTCTCTCTCTCTCTAAAACTTCCTTGCGAAAAGCGTGAAGCAACTAGAGAGAGAGACAGGAGAGAGAGAGAGAGGAAGAAGTGGTAAAATTGATAAGTGAAATTGGTGGGAAAATGAACGGAGGAGATATGAATCAGCAACAGCAACAACAGCAGCAACAACAACAACAACAGCAGTGGATAGCGATGCAGCAGTATCAGCAGCAATGGATGGCGATGCAGTATCCAGCAGCAGCAATGGCGATGCAGCAACAGATGATGTATGGTCAGCAATACATGCCTTACTATCAGCAACATCAACAGCAGCAGAAGATGCAGCAGTCTCCTGCTCAGATTCAGAGCTCATCTGAAGATAATAAAACGATCTGGATTGGCGATCTTCAGCAGTGGATGGATGAAAGTTATCTTCATTCTTGCTTTTCTCAGGCTGGCGAGGTTCGCTTTTTGTTTTCTTTTCTTTTTTTCTTTTCTGCTCATCTCTTTCAATTTAGTTTCTTAGCATTACCGGCTTGTCTTTATTCTCGTTAAATGTCTGTTCAGCTGTTTGAACCAGTTGATTTACGTGATTTAATTGCTTTAACGATTGTAGTCATTTATAAGTAATGTGAAGTGCCAAATCGTGTATCGCAGTTAAGATTCTTGCTATTTAAGTAATTAAATCACGTGAGTATTTAAGAAGAACTCATTCACTCTATTTAACTTGCTATTAGTTGGGAACATAATTTCACCTTACTGAAATCCCAGTCAATACAGCGGTCTGAGATTCAAAGTAGAATTTTTGGGATCTTGTGTCGTCTCTCTTTTTATTAGGGGGTTTCTCCTCTGGCCATCTAAAAGGGAAGATTCCGGGTCAAATATCAGTTTCTACTTTGTTAGCTGTTTGGAGTAGTTGATTTTCGTGATTAATTTCTTTATTATCTTTAGTCAATTAAACGTAATGGGAAGCGCCAAATCTTGTTTCATTGTTAAGGTGAAGAAGCTCGCCATATTTAACCTGCTATTATTTGCGAACGAGATTTGACCTTTACTGAGATCTGGGTCAATGCAGCAGTCTGAGATCCAAAGAAGAATCCTTCGGATCGTGTCACCTCTATTTTTCTTAGGGTACTTTTCCTTTTGAAAGTGTGGAGAATTCCGAGTCAAATATTGTAGTCTAGTTTGTTAAGCTAAAAGTATCTCCCACACAAAAATGTTGGTTTCTAAGAAGGATTCTAAATGCATTTGAATATACAGAAAAAATGCAGTTTCCGTGACTTAACTTCTGACTATTACATTCTAAAAGGACATTATCAAGTAGTTAACTCGGTATCCAGTTTGTCGTAGAAATTCACCTTGGGTTCAAAGTTGGTGGTTTTGAGTCAGTAGAAATGATAAATTTAACTAGATTGAGACATAAGTATTGTTAGCTTTGTGAGAATTCTCATTACCGGAAAACAGCTAGAAGAATAAGAAGCCCAAAATGGCAAGTCTCTAGGAGAAGCAAGAAGGCGAAGAATGAAACAGAAAGAAAGAGGAAGCTGTTTCAGGTGGTAGTGTATGGTATATTGTTGGAGGGAACTTAGAAGAATAAGAAGGCCAGGATGTTTTAAAGAAGAAGTCTAGGAGGTACATGATGGCAAGGAGGGATGATGCTCTGGGAAAATAGAAAGAGAAAGGAGTGAAGAAGAGAAGGAAAGAAGAAAGAGAATGAGAATGAGAAGCGGTGAAGAGAAAATATCTAAGTTTTTGAATTTTCGAGAATATCTCAGCTGATATATTAGTTGTGGTAGTTCTTGTTTTAGGATTATTTGTGTCAGAGTTTGGTGATATTGTTATAGCTACTAAACTTGAAGCAAGAAGCTTTGATCTTAGCTTGTTCAATGGTAAAACACTAGAGAATGTGAGTAAATGAGGATGTCAAAAAGCTTTTCCTTTCTCAAAACAGTTATTAGTGATGGACATGAAATTGGACCAACTGCATTTAAAGAATTCTAGTAAGTTTTGCTTTCCTTTTCCAGAATTCCTTAGCCATGACTGTAATCTTGTGGGAACCTTTTATTTTGTGGTTGAAATAAAATTATCTCAAGCATATTTTGTTCAAGCTTATACATCACTTCACATACAGTAGTTGATTATTAGTTTGCAATTTAAGCGTTGCACTCTGTAATAGTACCTGACTATGTGTCATATATCATGCAGGTTATTTCTGTGAAAATTATTCGAAACAAGCAGACTGGTCAATCAGAGCGTTATGGATTTGTTGAGTTCAATACTCACGCAGCAGCGGAGAAAGTGCTACAGAGCTACAATGGCACTATGATGCCTAACACAGAGCAACCCTTCCGTTTAAACTGGGCAGGCTTTAGCACTGGTGAAAAGCGTGCAGAAACTGGTTCTGATTTCTCGATTTTTGTAGGAGATTTGGCTTCTGATGTTACTGACACAATGTTGCGTGACACATTCGCTAGTAGATATCCATCTCTTAAAGGTGCAAAAGTAGTAGTAGATGCAAACACAGGCCACTCAAAAGGCTATGGCTTTGTAAGGTTTGGTGATGAAAGCGAGAGGTCCCGGGCCATGACTGAAATGAATGGTGTATATTGTTCCAGCAGGGCCATGCGTATTGGTGTTGCTACCCCAAAGAAACCATCAGCGCAGCAACAATATTCTTCCCAAGGTACGTGATATCGTTCCCCGGCAAGCCATTTGGTAAACTAAGTATACTATCATCAGATGACCATCAATGTATGCTGTTTATAATCTTGTCATCCATATTAAATGACTTCTGCTTTCAAGATTCAAATACATATTTTTCACCAAAGCGATTTAAAGATACTTTAACATTTTTTGCATCTCGTGGCTTTTTTACTTCTTAAATGTTCGAATTTTATCTTTTCCAAAAAACCGAAAAAACTACGAATAAAAAAATCCAAAGCAGATCATTTTCCATTTCAATCCAGTAAGTTAGTCCAGTTGTTGCTTGAAAAACATAGTATGATATGTTGTTTAGAGCAGGGCAGTAAATTTTTTTTAACCTGGCTTCACAAGTATTTTTTTATAGCTAACCTGGCTGAACAAGTTATTGGTAGCAAAACATGCATACATTGATGGTTGAAACATTGAGAAAGCCTGGATGCACCAAATTTTGCTAGATTTATTGAGCTTGATTTTCTTCTTGTAGTTTATTGTACCAGTTATTTCTTACCTATGTGCTAACAGTTTCATGTTTGCGTCATATTTTAAATGTCATGTTTAACTTTTATATTGAGGCTGGAACTTTTTACACTAATTGTTCAGCTGTGATATTATCTGGTGGATATGCATCAAATGGTGCTGCAACCCATGGATCCCAGTCCGATGGTGATTCATCAAACACTACAGTAAGTGCTCCTTTTTCTTGTGGAAGTTGGTCATATGTTAGTTAATTAATTCTTTAATCAACTAATACTTATAAAAAATAGTTGGTTTGTTCTAACTTTTATTTGTGGTAGATTTTTGTTGGAGGACTTGATTCTGAAGTCACTGATGAGGAACTTAGGCAATCCTTTAATCAGTTCGGAGAAGTGGTCTCTGTGAAAATACCCGCTGGAAAAGGATGTGGTTTTGTACAATTTTCTGACAGGTAATTAGCTATATTGTTTGTCATGAAAATCAAAGTAGTTAAGTAGCCTGTGAACTTTTTATTAGTGTATCATTGTCTGAGACATTGAGAGTGAGAGAACTGATGTTTCGAGTATTGAAGCATGGAGACTGATTGGTAGATAAATTCAGTATTTTTCAGCATTTAATCTCATTTGAAGTGTACCATTTAAATAAATAATAAATGGATTAATCCTAGATACATCAACAACAACAACAAATCCAGTAGTTTCCCACAAGTGGGGTCTGGGGAGGGTAAGATGTATGCAGCCTTACCCCTACCCCTGGAAGGGCAGAAAGGCTGTTTCCGATAGACCTTCGGCTAGAGAACGACTGAACAAGAAAAGGTAATTGCAACAAGTAGGGGCACTAATCCTAGGTATTGAGTTAAAAAGATGAGTGGTTTGGTTTTTGATTTTTGAAAGTTGCTTAGGACTGAACACAAATACGATCTGAGGATGAAATGTTGAGTAAATTGTGTGCAATTGCTGTTTTTGACGGAATATGAGTCTCATCTTTTTTATATTTGATAAGATTTTAAAGTTAGACTCTGTTTCCTATTGGTCCATCATTTAACCTTACATTCTGCCAACTTATTATTTGTAAAGCTGGTTGCTTTATCTACCCTTTTTTTGTTTCTTTTTTCCGCAACCATCCAATACTGCATTGGTTGTTCCTTGCTGTTGACAGTTATCAACTCAGCTTCATTTTTGTTCTTTATATCTTATATTTGCACATATATTTCTTTCCTTTATTCTATCTGGCTAAGCTCCTTCTGCAAGATTCTATTAAGTTCTTTCTTTCAAAGTAACTTTAACACAGCAAATCTCATCACCACCATCTTCTGTTGCTAACTTTAGTGTGTGAGCAACAATAGACTATTAGCAACTGGCCTTTGAATTTCTTATCAATACCAAAAAGTTATTGGGGCTCTTGCTTTATCCGTCGGGCCACAAGGTTCACTGCTAGATGGTAAATTCCCTTTTGGATTCCGAATGAAAGTAGAAATTTGTATGCAAGTAGAAGAAGAACTTTTCTGACTATGAGATCTCTTTCCTTTTTTTGGTTAGGACATGAATTTTGAACTGCCCTAAGTGTCGCGTGTAACTTGCTTGAAAAGGAATACAATTGTTAGTAAAAACCAAATCTTAGGAACAGATAAAACTGAACATACTGCCAGAGTACCATAGTAAACCTAGACAGTTAAACTGGGAAAAGACAAGTTTTAGGTTATTGCTAATTTATAAAATAGATTAGGGGTTGCTCTGATGGTAAGCAACCCCCACTTCCAACCGAGAGGTTGTGGGTTCGAGTCTCCCCAAGAGCAAGGTGGGAAGTTCTTGGAGGGAAGGATGCCGGGGGTCTATTTGGAAACAGCCTCTCTACCCCAGGGTAGGGGTAAGGTCTGCGTACACACTATACTCTCCAGACCCCACTAAGTGGGATTATACTGGGTTGTTGTTGTTGTAGAGTAGTCTTACACTGAAGCCTTAAAATGCAGCACGCAGAATATTATATACACTTTATGCAACTTGCAACACAATCAAGATGTAAATATTTTTTGCTGACTTTTCCAATTCCTACATGTTTTAACGGATTAAAAGATCTTTTTGCTGTACATACCTGTGTACCTTGTTGGTGCAATTAATGAAATTGATCTTTCTTGTAATAATTAAAAACAAGGCAGCATGCTTGACTACCTTCTGGGTATTTATGTTCCGTAGGAGCTCTGCACAGGAAGCGATACAGAAATTAAGTGGAGCAATAATTGGCAAGCAGGCAGTTCGTCTTTCCTGGGGGCGAAGTCCAGCAAACAAGCAGGTATTTCCCACAGGAATATTCTTAATGGAAAATATCAAGTCTTGATCAAAAAAGAATCTTTTAAAAAGGTGAAGAGAAATCAGCCTGCTTTCCCAATAGAACAGTTAAATGACAAGGCCGGTGATCTGATCAGTCTGTGACCTTTTTAAATTCAAAGACTATTTTCCAAAATGATCAAATGCCCTACAATGCATCCTTCCTAAAGTCAACCTCGTTCACGGGATGATCTCTAATGTTCTACAAAAGCTTTCACCTTTTATTCGTTCTTGTGGTACAATGTCTTCTACAACCCGTCTTTTTGTTCTCTAATTTTGCAGATGAGAACTGATTCTGGTAGTCAATGGAATGGGGGTTATAATGGAAGGCAAAATTATGGAGGATATGGATATGGCGCATCGCAAAATCAGGATTCTGGCATGTATGCTACTGGAGCAGCTTACGGAGCATCCTCTAATGGATACGGGAATCACCAGCAGCCTGTTAGCTGATCTCTAGTGGACTCTGCTGCTAAATGAGAGATTGCCATAGCTCTGCTTTCTCTTCTTCTACTTTGGGGGATCAAATTTACATTTGACTTATAAGCTTAAAGCATATAGTGTTTGATGAGAATTTTGTAGCTGGATTTATTCTATGCTTAGTGAGTCCAAGATATGTTAAACCTAAACTTAGAATGATTGGTGAATTTCGATTTTTCTACTGCTTTTTTCCATCTCTTTGTCTCTGTCTCTGCATCTATTTATTTATTTATTTATTTATTTATAGACTTACAAAACCAACTGGCTAGGTTCAAGAAATGAGGAAACATTCATGCTGAACCGCATACGCCATGAGTTCTCCATTTTATCAATCCTGTTTGATCTGCCTGTCTTACTAGAAATGGCTTCCTAATCGATTTATCTTTATGTCATTGTTCAGCATCTTCTTAGAAGCAAAAGATTCATGTATCCAGAGCAAATATGCAAAGATAGAAGCGTCAAAAAGATGAGACTGTATATTCATCAAAAATATTTTCTGATTTTTACACTTTGTTTGGATCATTGTTACCTATCGTATTTATTATATCGTATGTTTTATGAATACAATATTTGGATAGATTGTATTGTTTGTTATTTTTAAGTAACATTTTGCTGTTTAGTTTGACTGTATCGTATTGTATTATAACTGATAAGTTTGCTAAAATACCCTCAATTGTTTTAAATATTAAATTTATAAAAATTTACGCATAAAAACAATTTATTATTTACACTAATTAAGTAGAAGTGTATTAGTAATATTAGTAAGAAATATTAGCTATTGATTAGCTTATAAATTGATAATTACAAAAAGTAGTTGCGTATTAATGGTATTCTTAAGTAATATTAATGATTGATTAGTGTGTGTGTGTGTGTATATATATATATATATATATATATATATAATTACACTAAATAACAGTGTGTTAGTTGTAATTAATTTATAGATTGACAATTAAACTAAGTAAAATATATTAATAGTATATCTTTAACTAATATTAGTGATTGATTAGTCTATACATTGAAAATTCTACTAAGTAGAAGTATATTAGCAGTTTTTTAAGAAATATTACTCATTGATTAGTTTATAAAATGATAACTACACTAAGTAGAAGTGCATTAGTAATATTCTTAAGTAATATTAGTGATTGATTAGACTATTAATTAATATTTAACTAGGTAAAAGTGATTTAGTAGTAATTAGCTTGTAAATTAATAATTACATTTGGTTATGATTTATTTTAAATTATTAATAGTAATTTTTTTTACATTAGGAGTCGGACAAAGGAATTGGGCAAAAGAGCCAAGCCCTACTAGCACCTTTCTCCCTGTTTACACTTTTCCTCCCCCACTACGAAGCGCTAACTCCGTCCAGATTTTACGCGGCCAACTCTCGACGCAGCGCTCCCGCCGATGTTCTAAGCGGCCATCGGTGACCTTCAGGCAACTTTATCTCGGTGAGTTTTTCTCTCTCTATTTTCGAATTATTTCTGCCCTAAATCTCAAAATTAGGGCAGTGTTCATCTTCTTTTGGTGTGTTTATCACTTCACGTAATCTTATCGCTATTGGATTCTTTCTCTCAATTTTTGGAGCTGAACCAAACGCCTCTAAGAGAAGTGTTCCAAATGTAATATGGTTGCTTCGTCTTTTCTGTGATTTCATCGAATCAAGTTTAAGTATGAGCCTAATGTACTTAAAATTTGTCATAGAATTTGTGTTAATATCTCATCGTTGCATTAACTTTTTAAGCATTATGTTTATAAACTTTGATTGGTATGTTTTACCTAGGTAGATTCTCTGTCAACATACTTTACCTGATGTATTAGGTACTGAGGTAGAATAGGTTCATTGTGCCAAAATCTACAGAAGTGAACTTCCACTGATATACATAGTTCTGTGTCGTAGTTTAATATCTAGTTTGACATTGTATATAGAAAGATTCTTGTAAGCAGGAGATTATTTTGTTAGTGACTATTGGCTAGTCTATTATAGTTAAGCAATTCATAACAATTTTGATGAGAAGTTGCTATACATGAATAAGTCTTTCAAATGATAGGTAAACAGTAGGGTACTCTATGTTTTGGTTTAAATAGGCCAGACAATAAGGGATGGCTGCTCTCTGTGAACTTTTAACAGTATATATATAAATACTACTTTTCAATGGTGCAATCTGGCTCCTAAATACTATGAAATTTAAGAAAAGAAGAGAATCCTTCCCTTTTTGGAGGTCGCTGCCTTGTTTCCAAGTTGGTCTTTACTCTTTGTCTTTGATCGTGTTTACCTGTTTCTAATACCCTACTAGATTCATATTCAATTAGCTTATAAATTGTAATTAGGTGGTGGTTTGTCTGGGAATTCTTCATTCTTTGCTAGTTTGCGTCGCTATTTTTGGACTCTTTTTCTCCTCCGCTTTAACTTATAATTGTACTATATCAAAATTTATGTCAGAACATATCATTACGCTGAACTCTAACTCTAATCACAATTGCTTTTTGAAAAAATACAAGGACTACAAGGCGTAGTTGAGGCTAAAGATCCGTCGTCTACAATTCCATAACAGTGCTTTCCTATTTCAAGGTTTGGTGTTGAAAATTTTTTTAGTAAAAGAATGAAAACTGTTTTGGCCAGCTATGTTAACGTTTTATACTAATGCTAAAACTAGTTAAGCTTAGTTTGGTTGGCTAGCGGAATCAAACAAGAAATACCAAACCGTACCGAACTTCTTTGGTACGGTATTTGGTTGTACAATTGATATACCAGATACTGAAATTCCAATGTAATTCTTAAATACCATACCGAAGGACCGAACACCCACGGCTAATATTGTACCTACTTCCAAGTACTACTAATTTAACTTTTGCTTCAATTTTCTGGCTTGCCTGCGGCAATCTCTTCATATATTGAAACTTAAATGGTTAAATATTTTTCGATTGGGAATTTTCACAAATTTACTTATAATTTATGAAATTCATATGCAGATGAGGCTGCTAACTCACAATATGCTCTCATCCAACATCAAGGGAGTCGCAAATGGATTCCCGCTAAAGATTGAAGTTGAGAAAGTGGTACAGAAGGAGGTCGATTTCAGCATCGACTTCCTCAAGAACATGTTTTATAAGGTTGAATGGAAGGCATTGGCGGAAGCTTCTAGAACCATGGGCTATGCTGAGCTGCCTGAAAACGCTGATGCGGCTATGCTCGAGTCTGATGATTTTCTTCATAAGTTCCACCATGCCCTTCTTGAGCTTCATCTTGAAGAGGGTGCCTTGGTTTGTCCCGAGACGGGCCGCAAATTTCCTGTCACTAAAGGTATTCCCAATATGCTCCTTCATGAAGATGAGGTTTGATTTTTATTTCTCTTTTTGGGTATTGATGTGTTTTGCATTGGAAATGGGGGCTAGGGTTTTTGATACTAGGGCTTAAGGTTCTGGTTTGGATCACCATTTTGATTGTAATGTGATAGCCTTGTTGATATTATGGAGTGATAATCAGAAGTTCTTTGTTCGGAAATTATTGAACGTTCAGTTTCCTATCTTTTGTTGTTTTTTTTTTTTTTTTTTATTATCATAATTTTGAACCGAGTGTCTATCGAAAATAATCTCTTTGCCTTCACACACACCATCCTCCTCCGTTGTGGGATTATTCTAGGTTTGTTGTTGTATCATGGTGGCTCTATTTTGTAATGCCAACTAGTCAAGGTTGAGCTCAGTAATTTGCTGCAAACATTCCAGATGGCCTTACATGTAAACAATTTTAGAAGGCCTTGATGAAATATGAATATATCAAGAGCATTTAATATTACGCAATCCTACTAATTCCTGATAGAGGACAATCTGATGATCATACTGATGAAAGATAATTTCAAATTTCAATCTACTAGCAACAAGAAAGTTTAAATTAAACGGACCATCATTCGTCCTTAATTTGCATAAGAGTAGATTTGCTGTGGCACTATGGTGTACTAAGGTAAATTTGTTTTGTGATATCTATTGTGTATAGACGTTTCTCACGAAAAAGAATGGTTAGGGGTGTACATAGGCCGGGTTTGTTCGGATTTTTCAATTACCAAACCAAACTAATAGTGTCGGATTTTTAAATCTATAAACCAAACCAAACCAACGAAATCGGGTTTTTCAATCTCGGGTTTTCTCGGATTTTCGGGTTTTTTTTTTTTCCGATAAGTCTTCATAGCACAAATATATAACACATATTTCTCTAATCCTACAAGGATACAACTATATAATATATTTTTCAAGAAAATAATACAATAATATGAGATGTGTCATAACATTGTACTAAAATATTCACTAACAAAAATACTAAAATCCATAAAGAAATATTACTAAGTAATAAGCCATAATAATTATTAACATAACCTAAAAGTACTATATAAGTCATACTTAAATAAGTACAACTATAAGTATATTAGTTACACAACTAAGCACTAAAGAAAAAGATAAACTAAGTTATGCATTTTCAATATAAACAATGCAAAACTAAAAAATAGATATCCACACTATTGTCATTTCTAGTGTTGAATTGAATTTTCTTAGTTAGCATTAGTATTGATGTGAAGTTTATTTGAATTACTATGAACTATAAAATTTATTGGACCATTCAAGAATGTTAATTCCAAACTTGAAACAATATGTTTAAAGATAAAAATGTGAAAAAGTTTAAGAAATATTTATGAATTGTATTAAAAATAAATATTTATATGTATAAAATATTTGTAAAAATTGAATAAATGTAATATCGGGTTGGTTTGGTTTCGGTTTGACTTTTTTTAGTTAAAACCAAACCAAACCAATTATGGTCGGGTTATTTTTTCCAACACCAAACCAAGTCAAACCAACTCATGATCGGGTTTTTTTTCCGGTTTGACTCGGATTACCGATTTAATGCGATTTATTGGTTTTCTTTGTACACCCCTAATAAGCGTCAACCTTCTTAGATTGAAAGGGAAAAAAGAATAATCCATTATTCATCACAACACGAACCTGTTCCTTATGGGGATGAGCCATACCCAACGCGTAGTAGCTTCTTCTTGGATGTGTGTTTCGAGATAGTTCAAAAGTTTATTTGGGTGTTTACTCAAATCATGTTAAATTATTAATTTAAGTGATTTAATAAAGTAAGAATGCATATTAATTAATTATGTTTAATGGTTAAAAATTTATATGCAAACACATAACATTGTGCAGATTCATTAGGTTGAGGTGTTGAGCAATAATTGCTAAAATGTCCATCATTAGCCAAGTATGACTTACTAGTCCACTATCTTCTGTCATGGGACAAAATTGGATTAATAGACGCATCATTAGAAATAATTACAAATTCGTGAAACACGGGCTATTCTTTTACATATATGATATATCCTTCTCACTTCCCCACCACCAGTCCACTACATGGAAAAGAAAAAGTTGTAGAAAATCACACTCGTATGTCGCATTTAATCACATGCATTTAGATTTCGACAATACAACTGATCGCCTTTTCTTTTTTACTTTTTTACCCACCATCATGCATTTTTCTTTTCAATATTCGAACCACAGTGTGCAAAAAGATTCGGGTTTTTTTTACCAGAAACAAATGAACAATTTCTGAAGAAATAATTACTTTCTCCGTTTCAAATTACATGAGGTATTTTTCTTTTCAATATGTTCCAAAATAAACGACATATTTTTAAATTTGGAAATAATTCAACTTTCAATTCTTCATTAAACCCATCTTAACTTTCATGAGAAGCTTTTATAACCACATAAATATTATGGGGAACCCAAAACTTAATTAATAATTTTTTAAACATAAAATACTTTTTTAATGTTTTAAAAAAAAAGTTACATTAATGGGCAATTCGCAGTTTTATATTGCGAATTGGGTTAACGGATTTTTTTCCGTTAATGCATTTCGCAGTATAAAACTGCGAAATATTAAAAAAATAATTTTTTTAACGTAATTCGCAGTTTTATACTGCGAATTGTTTGAGATAGGCCCAGCTCATTTTTGAACTACCATTTCGTAGTATTATACTGCGAATTTAGGTAATTCGCAGTATAATACTGCGAAATAGTCTGATTTTAGGCCCTACCAATAATAATTAACTGACATAACAATAATTCAAATTCATAAAACGCAGTATAATACTGCAAATTACTTTGAAAAATTGTACACCCCAAGGTCGGACTTGCCTTATTTATATGCGCTTCAATTTTATAAAAATTCATTCAACACTTAAACATACATTTATTCTCTCTTCTCCTTATCAATTAATTTTTTACAATGTCTGAAGTGCCAAAAAGAAGGGTTTCACTGTATTGGGGGAGGGGGGTGAGGTTGTGGTGGAAAATAACCCTGTGAGGTATAGCTCACCTCCACAGTGTCATGTTAAATTGCCGCTTAATATGGAGTACGATACATTGGTATCGTTGTTACGTAAAAAAATGAGTGAGCAGAGGCGTTCGGTTAGCCTTAAAGTAATCGGTAGATTTTCTTATTCAGTGACTCCGCATGAGTTTGCTTATTATTCTGAGTTTAACATCGAGGATGATGAAACTCTTAGAGATTTTTTGCGAATTCCGGACGAATATAGGGAATTTATTGTAATAAAATTATTGGAAATGTACGTGAATGTAGAGGACCTTCCTAGTAATGAGGGCGTGCATAGCAGGGATTACACCCAGTCATCGGGTGGTTATTCTGGAGCAGCGTTAGCTGGACATATTGCATATGAAAGAGCTTGCCTTGATTTAAAATTGTCACCACAGGTGAATGAGCAGCCAGAAAATAATGTTTCCACTTTATATAATCAACAAGACGACTTGTAAACTTCAATTTTACTACTTTTTAGCGATTTTTTTTCATGTTTTAATTCGATTTGTATTGACACTCATATTTTTTATAGGGGGTACCATCCGGATTTGAATTTTACAAGTTATGATCCCGCCTCTAGTTGGAATCTGCGTATGTCTGGAGTATTGGACCACTGTGGTCCATCTGGAGTTATCACCAACCTGAAAATATCCATCATGAAACGTCAAGATAATACGATTTGTAATTAAAGTGATATAGCGATATCTAAAGTATTTTTCCTGAGTATTGGGTAACTTATGTTTTTGTTCATTTTATGCAGTGAAAACGAGCTTCTTGAAGCTCCTGGCCTCATACAGTTGCCCATAGACGATGTTTTTACTCGTGATTTGGCAGATGCGCAGAGTCAGGAGGATGATAGTGATTATGATAACAATGCGGATGAGTCTGGGGATGAGACACCCTTCCATAGAGAGGGTGATGATGAGGAGAAGGAAGTGAATGTTGAACCTGAGCTTACTAGGGAGCATGTTCCTCCACCTCCCCCTAGACCAAGAGTGTATGAGTCCCACGTGTCATTTCATGAGCGAAATATTCCCTACCTTGATAATTTGCCAAGCATGCCTAACGTTAATGCCCTCATAAGGGATGATGATGAATTACGGTCAGTGATATGGGATGAATCTAGACCAGCTGTTCTTACAAAGGGCATGTATTTCCCCGATAAAGCTCGCCTAGTTAGGGCTGTAAAAATCTACAGTATAAAGGAGTGTCGTGAGATGACGGTAAATGAGTCAACTACGGAGAAATACAAGGCTGTATGCCGTAGCTGGTTTATGGGTTGTCACTGGATGTTGCGTGCCATAAAGAAGAATTCAGGTTTGTGGAAAGTGGGTAAATTTATTAGCGAGCACAGATGTGAAATGAATGCATTCAATGAGAATCACTTCAACTTGGATGTCGACTTGATTTCCCTTGTCTTGGTTCCATTTTTGGAAGTGTCCATTAGGTTCAAGATTAAAGAGTGTATTACAGCCGTCCACCAGGAGTATGGTTGTACTATAACCAAAAAAAAGCATATCTTGGTCGCAAATATGCCTTTGAACTTATTTATGGCGACTGGGATAAGTCTTTTTCAAATCTGCCCAGGTACATGGATGCACTGCAACACTTTAACCCTTATTGTTGAATGGAGGCGTGAGCGAAGTCCGGAAAGACCAGAATATATATTCAACTATATTTTTTGGTCATTTAAACCAGCAATTGATGGTTTTTTGCATTGTTGTCCTGTAATTTCCATAGACGGTACTCATGTCTATGGAAAGTATGATATTAAGCTTTTGATTGCAGTTGCTCTAGATGCCAACAGACAAATATTTCCACTAACTTTTGCCATTTGTGCCAACAAAAGTGAAGAGACGTGGGCGCAGTTCTTGAACCACTTGAAGCAGCACGTTGTCAAACAGTGTTCAGGTATTTGTTTGATATCTGATCGGCATGGTGGTATTTTATGTTCTGTACGTCACTTGCCTAAATGGAAGGAACCATATGCATACCACCGTTACTGTGTGAGGCACCTGAAGGCCAATTTCCAAAAGAAATTTCCTGACAAGGCGTTGCATGACTTAATATGGATGGCCGCAATTGAGCACCAGCAGTGTAAATTCACGAGGCGCATGGAAGCAATACGGCAAATAGAACCACGAGCATATACTTGGTTGATGCAACATGACCCTCAAATGTGGACATTGCATGCTGATGGCGGCAGACGATGGGGAGCCCTCACTACAAACGTGTCGGAGTCATTCAACGGCTTGTTGAAGTCTGCCCGTGGACTGCCTGTCACTGCCATGGTCCGCATGACATTCAAACAAAGTGCTGAAAGGTTTGTTGAAAGGCATGTAGTTGCATCGTCATTGATGGACAGGGGTGTTGAATCTATGCCAATACCCATGACAAGATTTGAAAGGTACAGGAGGCGAGCACAGTGGCATTCATTTCTTTAGTATGATCATGAACGGGGTATTTTTGAAGTTAAGATCGCTATCAACGGACACCGTGGGAATAATCTACAGATGGCGAATGAAAATAGAAGGTTATGTTCATGTGGGAAATGGACCATATACCACATGCCGTGCCCACATGAGTTGAAGTGCTTTCAACAAGTTGGATATGGGGAAACAAACTACATTGATAGGCAATAGAGTGTTGCAGCATAATAGACACGTATAGTGGAAAGTTGCATCCATTAGGTGTTGAGAATTATTGGCCGCCGGAACCTTTTAAGTTGGTATGTAACAAGGACTATTTGTGCAAGCTGAAAGTACAAAAGAGAACGCGTATACGGAACCAAATGAATGTTGGTGAGTCCGTTTATGCGCGTAAATGTGGCATATGCTCTCAAACTGGACATGACTGTCGTAAATGTCCTTCAGGTGGTAGGCGTGGCGATGGGAATGCAGGTGCAAGTTCGTCCAATGTACCCAACTATCAAGCATACCCCTAGTCCTTTATTTTGGTATTATTTTTTGTAATACATGTCTGTATTTTTTTTTTGTTTCAATATATATGAAATAAATAAATTTTCACAATCGTGTTACATCTTTTGAATTAAATTTTGTACGGGTGTTAGTAAACATGAGCAAGAATGTTGTATAAAAAAAATAATTCATTATGAAATAAATTAAATATGTAAATCGTGGTACAATAATATATTTTATCAGATAAAATTAATTTGTAATCTGTAGTATTATACTGCATTTTTTAGAATTGTCAGTCCGTTTTGAAAAAGTTGAGAATCATGTGAAAATCTTGTTTCGTGTCAGGGTCATTTAATATGTTATTCGTAGTATAATACTACATTTTGTGGATTTGACATGTCCTGCTAAAAAGCTGAGAAGCACGTGAAAACTTTGTTTTAAGTCATTGAAACTTACTATGTAATTTGCAGTATTATACTGCATTTTTGTTTGAAATATTGACTATAAATAACGATTGCATGGTACTTATATTCTTCGCTTAACAATAACCAAAGTTTCTCTATTAGAAATGTCTGCACAAAACGTTTATGTCCCAAGGTGCTACTGCGGAAAAAAATACAGTTTGTTCAAATGGTATCCAGAAGGTGCACGCCGCTACTGGGAATGTAAGAACAAGTTGGAGGAGTTACCTGGCAAGCCTACATGTGACTTTGAGGTTTGGATGGACGAACCACGTAAGCAAAAGCGGTACAAGGAAAGAATTTATGAGCTTCATTGTTTATGTCATAGCCAAGCGGAGAGAGAGCGCCGCACCAATGAAGAACTTGAGGCGTTGAAGGCCAAACTCAACGAGGCAGAAGAAGAGAAAAAAAAAGATGGAAGAGCAACTCGAGTGGTTGGAGCGATTTGTAGAACAAGATCGTGATTAAATAATAGCTTATTTTTAATAAGCGTAGTATTGTATTTTCATGTTTCCATTGTCATGTGTTTGTAGCAGTTGTACTGTCATGTATCTTTAGATTTTCCGTTTTTGTGTTTGTGTTTCATTTTCAAATAAAATTCATGTTCAAATTCTGTTTCAATTAAAATTATGTCAAAATATGCAACTCAAAAGCTGTCATGTGAAAATTTAAAATGTTATATCGAGAGGGTTAAGAAACCTGTTTCATGTCAGAGAAATTTAATATGTAATTCGTACTACAGTACTGCGTTTTATTGAGTTGTCATTTCGTTCAGAAAAAGCTGAAAAACATGTGAAAACCCTGTTTCGTGGAGTTGTCATGTCTATGTAATTCGTAGTATAATACTACGTTTTGTGGAGTTATCATATTTTGTAATTCGCAGTGTAATAATACGTTTTGTGGAGTTGTCTAATATGTAATTCGCAGTATTATACTACGTTTTACGGAGTTGTCAGTCCGTTCCGAAAAAGCTGAAAAGCATGTTGAATACTGCAAATTTGTGTCATAGAAATTTAATATGTAATTCGTACTACAATACTGCATTTTATTGAGTTGTCATTTCGTTCAGAAAAAGATGAAAAGCATGTGAAAACCCTATTTCTTGGAGTTGTCATGTCTATGTTATTCGTAGTATAATACTATATTTTGTGGAGTTGTCATGACCTGTGTCAGAGAAATTCAATTTGTAAATCGCAGTATAATACTATAATCTCTCTGATATCTTGCCTATACATAACAAGCGCGTTCGAGTTATTTTCTATGCTTCAAAAGAACCTATAATCGAGATTTTTCAGAAAACCAAACTTTTCTTTAAGAAATGTCTGCACGACCCTTTCGTTGCCCAAAGTGCGAGTGTGGAAACAAAAGCATGATGTATGATGAATGGGAAGAAGCTGGACGCTGCTACTGGGCGTGTATGAACAAGTTTTATAGGCAACCCGACGTATCTATATGCAATTTTAAGGTATGGGTTGATGAACCATGTGACCAGAAGTACTACAAAGACCAGGTTTATCATCTTCAAGATGTGTGTAATCGGCAGTGGGACAGAGAGCGCCAATCGAAGCAAGAAATTGAAAAGTTGAAGGCGAAGATCAAGGAGGTGGAAGAAGAGAAAAAGAAATTGGAAAGAAAGATCGAGAGGGTTAAGGAGAGAATAGTAGGTGGTCGTAACTAAGCGTAGACATTTACGTGTTGAGAGTTCTAGTGTATTGTCATGTTTCTGCATGTTTCTGTTGTGTCAAGTGTTTTCATTAGTTGTACTGTCTGTTTATGTGTTAGGTTTATAAGGTTTGTGTTTGAGGTTTACTGTTTAAGTAAACTTGCTGTTCAAACGCAAATAAAATAAAATTGTTGTCAAAAGATAGTTGTTACTATTATTTACATAAAGCACTATTTACACAAATTTAATACATAAGCAAATCAGTGAGTGCCGCAGCCTGTGTGCTTCAGTGCTGCTGCTGGCCTAAGTCGCATCCCCTGTCGCACGGGCACACTATCTGGATCATCATCATCAAGCCGCCTCTTTATGTGAGGATGTGCAACAGCATCAACACCACAACTGGCAGGGTCGGAAGAATAGGCTGTCGGGTCGTCAGTAACCTACAAAATAAGAAGTAATCTTAGCATGTATGAATGTATTATTTTATGAAAATGTATTATTATCTTAACTTACAGAATGTAGTATTATTTTAAGTAAGAAAATATTTTCTCACCATGGTCTCGTCGACCTCCTGGGTATATGTATCGATTGTGTGCTCATCACCGCATATAGTGTCCTCAAAGATGGGCTGAGACGAAGGCTGCATAAGAAAGTTACAATTAATTAATGGCAGCGATTTAAGGAAAAGAAAACAAAGTGAAAGTATTAAAGTAATACAAACATACCGCATGAACTGCAGGGGACGATGGATAACTCAACCTGCACCCGCCATCCACGTCCCGGGCCGGCTGATCCTCAGCTGCGGTAGATGTGAATGCAAAGTACTGATCTACATCCCCGTCGAATGTACCCATGATCGAAAATGCTCCAGACGGGGTGACCTGCGATGCTGGCAAAGATAGCTGAAGGCTATATGAAGGCATGCTGCTGGAAGGCTCATCTGCATGAGGGATATAACCCTACTGGTCATCTCCGAAGGCCCCAACTCCGAACTCCTCATCATGTGCATCGGCAGGTGGGCCGGCAGGTACCTCAACGCCCCCTTGCTGGCCACCTCCTCGCCGTCCCCTGCGACCTCATGGGGCAGCCTTGCCTGGTAGGGGTCCCCTTGCTGGTGCCCTACCCCTGGCTCGTGGGACTGGCCTACCCCTCTAGTAGGCCTCTGGAGCCACATACTGAGGCTCATGGTCTAACCTCTCGGCATCTCTCGCCTGAAACAGTGTCAGACGAGCCATCTGAGCCACCTCCCGGCCATACTCAACCATTTCAGGGATGTCCGAACGTTGCTGAATCTCCTGTCCCGAATGGTAGACGCGATGAAGCCCAATAGCCTGTGAAACATTTAAAATATTAATTAAATAACTATATATCACAATTATAATATATTAATAAGGAACAAAAACATACCAGTGCCTCATGCCTCCCGGCGTACGGTCTGTATCGCTCACCAAGTACATGAACGGGGTTACCGATCATCAATCGTGTATGACGGCGATACTACCCAGCATACATCTGAATAGAGGCCTCTTGGAAAACTGTAGGTGGTAGCGGGATGCGCTTAGCTCGGTCCTCCCAATAAGCTATATGCTGCTGTAGCCACCCAACATACTGCCAGTCCATGTTCGAATGGTCATCCCGCTGATAATGAGTAGGCTCCCATCCAGGCTCCGTCGGATAGGCTGCGGACGGCCAAACTGTCGAAGCACACGCTCTATGGCATGATACTCAACAAAATCCCAGAAGATCAATGGGACGGAGGTGCTCCAAATCAACCGGTCGACTGAGCAACAAGCGGGTAGGTGACCAAGCAACTCGATGTTGTATGGCATCCAAATGAACTACCAATAATAGCGTAAAAATGAGTACGAAAAATACAACTCAATTTAAAACAACCAACTATAGGTACATATTTACCTGTCCATCCACCAACATATCTAACACATCCCTAAGAAGGGGGAGATTATGGCGAGCATCCGTTCCTCGGTAGTTCCCACGCCGGAAAATCCACCTGATAGCTAGAGGGAGAAACGGATAATCCTCACCGGGCGGAAGTACTAGTAGAGGTGGCTTCTACGGCATGATCCGCTGCCAGGCCCAAACCTAAGATAAAATGTTGATGTAAATTTATGAGTCATTTTACTATATAGAAAGTGGGGTAACAAACAATGTATTCGGAAATTTTTTGCACCCGAAGAAGGGGAAGAAAACCACATATATCAACCGCTGGACCTATGATCGCCCGGCACATGCTCCAATAGATATACGCCAGAACAGTAGCCGATCTTCGGCAGGTCCAGGATGCGCAGACGGAGGAAACGCCATGTCGTCTACTATAATTTAAACAAAATTAATTGTTTGTGTTAGTGTAATTAACTTAATAAATTAAATTTTAAATTTTTGAAATTGAAGATAATAGTTATGTATGGGTTCCAGGCTTGATTTTTGATGCCCGGAACCACCGAATAATCCTTAATTATTATGCATCTCAATTTCAACCTTTTTAGAATTTTATTAACTTAATAAATTAAATTCTAAATTTTTGAAATTGGAGATGATATTTATGTATGGGTTCCAGGCTTGATTTTTGATGCCCGGAACCACCGAATAATCCTTAATTATTATGCATCTCAATTTCAACCTTTTTAGAATTTTATTAACTTAATAAATTAAATTCTAAATTTTTGAAATTGGAGATGATATTTATGTATGGGTTCCAGGCTTGATTTTTGAGGCCCGGTACCACCGAATAATCTTTAATTATTATGCGTCTCAATTTAAACCTTTTTAGAATTTAATTAACTTAATAAATTAAATTCTAAATTTTTAAAATTGAAGATAATAGTTATGTATGGGTTCTAGGCTTGATTTTTGAGGCCCGGTACCACCGAATAATCCTTAATTATTATGCGTCTAAATTTCAACCTTTTTAGAATTTTGTTAACTTAATAAATTAAATTTTAAATTTTTGAAATTGGAGATAATAGTTATGTATGGGTTCCAGGCTTCATTTTTGAGGCCCGGTACCACCGAATAATCCATAATTATTATGCGCCTCAATTTCAACCTTTTTAGAATTTAATTAGCTTAATAAATTAAATTCTAAATTTTTAAAATTGGAGATAATAGTTATGTATGGGTTCCAGGCTTGATTTTTGAGGTCCGGTACCACCGAATAATCCTTAATTATTATGCGTCTCAATTTCAACCTTTTTAGAATTTTATTAACTTAATAAATTACATTCTAGATTATTGAAATTGTAAAATAATAGTTATGTATGGGTTCCAGACTTAATTTTTAAGGCCCGGTACCACCGAATAATCCTTAATTATTATGCGCCTCAATTTCAACCTTTTTAGAATTTAATTAAAATAAAAATTAAATTCTAAATTTTTGAAATTGGAGATATTAGTTATGTATGGGTTCTAGGCTTGATTTTTGAGGCCCGTTACTACCGAATAATCCTTAATTATTATGCGTCTCAATTTTAACCTTTTTAGAATTTTATTGACTTAATAAATTAAATTTTAAATTTTTGAAATTGGAGATAATAGTTATGTATGGGTTCCAGGCTTGATTTTTGAGGCCCGGTACCACCGAATAGTCCTTAATTATTATGCGTCTCAATTTCAACCATTTTAGAATTTTATTAACTTAATAAATTAAATTCTAAATTTTTGAAATTGGAGATAATAGCTATATTTGGGTTCCAGACTTGATTTTTGAGGCCCGGTACCACGAATAATTCTTAATTATTATGCGTCTCAATTTTAACTTTTTTAGAATTTTATTAACTCAATAAATTAAATTATAAATTTTGAAATTGGAGATAATATTTATTTATAGCTTCCAGGCTTGATTTTTGAGGCCCGGTACCACCGAATAATCCTTAGTTATTATGCGTCTCAATTTCGACCTTTTAGGAATTTTATTAACTTAATAAATTAAATTTTAAATTTTTGAAATTGGAAATAATAGTTATGTATGGGTTCGAGGCTTGATTTTTGATGCCCGGTACCACCGAATAATCCTTAATTATTATGCGTCTCAATTTCAACCTTTTTACAATTTTATTAACTTAATAAATTAAATTCTAAATTTTTTAAATTGGAGATAATATTTAATTATGGGTTTCGGGCTTGATTTTTGAGGCCCGTTACCACCGAATAATTCTTAATTATTATGCATCTCAATTTCAACCTTTTTAGAATTTTATTAACTTAATAAATTAATTTCTCAATTTTTATAATTGGATATAATAGTTATTTATGGGTTCCAGGCTTGATTTTTGATGCCCGATACCACCTAATAATCCTAAATTATTATGCGTCTCAATTTCAACCTTTTTAGAATTTTATTAACTTAATAAATTAAATTCTAAATTTTTAAAATTGGAGATAATGGTTATGTATGGGTTCCAGGCTTGATTTTTAAGGTCCGGTACCACCGAATAATCTTTAATTATTATGCGTCTCAATTTCAACCTTTTTAGAATTTTATTAAGTTAATAAATTAAATTCTAAATTTTTAAAACTGAAGATAATATTTATGTGTGGGTTCAAGGCTTGATTTTTGAGGCCCGGTACCACCGAATAATTCTTAATTTTTATGCGTCTCAATTTCAATCTTTTTAGAATTTTATTAACTTAATAAATTAAATTCTAAATTTTTAAAATTGGAGATAATATTTAATTATGGGTTCCAGGCTTGATTTTTGAGGCCCGGTACCACCGAATAATCCTTAATTATTATGCGTCTCAATTTCAACCTTTTTTGAATTTTATTAACTTAATAAATTAAATTTTAAATTTTTGAAATTAGAGATAATATTTATGTATGGGTTCCAGGCTTGATTTTTGAGGTCCGGTACCACCGAATAATCCTTAATTATTATGCGTCTCAATTTCAACCTTTTTAGAATTTTATTAACTTAATAAATTAAATTCTAAATTTTTGAAATTGGAGATAATAGTTATGTATGGGTACCAGGCTTGATTTTTAAGGTCCGGTACCACCGAATAATGCTTAATTATTATGCGTCTCAATTTCAACCTTTTTAGAATTTTATTAAGTTAATAAATTAAATTTTAAATTTTTAAAACTGAAGACAATATTTATGTGTGGGTTCGAGGCATGATTTTTGAGGCCCGGTACCACCGAATAATCCTTAATTTTTATGCGTCTCAATTTTAACCTTTTTAAAATTTTATTAACGTAATAAATTAAATTCTAAATTTTTAAAATTGGAGATAATATTTAATTATGGGTTCCACGCTTGATTTTTGAGGCCCGGTACCACCGAATAATCCTTAATTATTATGCGTCTCAATTTCAACCTTTTTAGAATTTAATTAACTTAATAAATTAAATTCTAAATTTTTGAAATTGGAGATTATATTTATGTATGGGTTCCAGGCTTGATTTATGAGGACCGGTACCACCTAATAATCCTTAATTATTATGCGTCTCATTTTCAACCTTTTTAGAATTTAATTAACTTAATAAATTAAATTCTAAATTTTTGAAATTGGAGATTATATTTATGTATGGGTTCCAGGCTTGATTTATGAGGACCGGTACCACCTAATAATCCTTAATTATTATGCGTCTCATTTTCAACCTTTTTAGAATTTAATTAACTTAATAAATTAAATTCTAAATTTTTGAAATTGGAGATTATATTTATGTATGGGTTCCAGGCTTGATTTATGAGGACCGGTACCACCTAATAATCCTTAATTATTATGCGTCTCATTTTCAACCTTTTTAGAATTTAATTAACTTAATAAATTAAATTCTAAATTTTTGAAATTGGAGATTATATTTATGTATGGGTTCCAGGCTTGATTTATGAGGACCGGTACCACCTAATAATCCTTAATTATTATGCGTCTCATTTTCAACCTTTTTAGAATTTAATTAACTTAATAAATTAAATTCTAAATTTTTGAAATTGGAGATTATATTTATGTATGGGTTCCAGGCTTGATTTATGAGGACCGGTACCACCTAATAATCCTTAATTATTATGCGTCTCATTTTCAACCTTTTTAGAATTTAATTAACTTAATAAATTAAATTCTAAATTTTTGAAATTGGAGATTATATTTATGTATGGGTTCCAGGCTTGATTTATGAGGACCGGTACCACCTAATAATCCTTAATTATTATGCGTCTCATTTTCAACCTTTTTAGAATTTAATTAACTTAATAAATTAAATTCTAAATTTTTGAAATTGGAGATTATATTTATGTATGGGTTCCAGGCTTGATTTATGAGGACCGGTACCACCTAATAATCCTTAATTATTATGCGTCTCATTTTCAACCTTTTTAGAATTTAATTAACTTAATAAATTAAATTCTAAATTTTTGAAATTGGAGATTATATTTATGTATGGGTTCCAGGCTTGATTTATGAGGACCGGTACCACCTAATAATCCTTAATTATTATGCGTCTCATTTTCAACCTTTTTAGAATTTAATTAACTTAATAAATTAAATTCTAAATTTTTGAAATTGGAGATTATATTTATGTATGGGTTCCAGGCTTGATTTATGAGGACCGGTACCACCTAATAATCCTTAATTATTATGCGTCTCATTTTCAACCTTTTTAGAATTTAATTAACTTAATAAATTAAATTCTAAATTTTTGAAATTGGAGATTATATTTATGTATGGGTTCCAGGCTTGATTTATGAGGACCGGTACCACCTAATAATCCTTAATTATTATGCGTCTCATTTTCAACCTTTTTAGAATTTAATTAACTTAATAAATTAAATTCTAAATTTTTGAAATTGGAGATTATATTTATGTATGGGTTCCAGGCTTGATTTATGAGGACCGGTACCACCTAATAATCCTTAATTATTATGCGTCTCATTTTCAACCTTTTTAGAATTTAATTAACTTAATAAATTAAATTCTAAATTTTTGAAATTGGAGATTATATTTATGTATGGGTTCCAGGCTTGATTTATGAGGACCGGTACCACCTAATAATCCTTAATTATTATGCGTCTCATTTTCAACCTTTTTAGAATTTAATTAACTTAATAAATTAAATTCTAAATTTTTGAAATTGGAGATTATATTTATGTATGGGTTCCAGGCTTGATTTATGAGGACCGGTACCACCTAATAATCCTTAATTATTATGCGTCTCATTTTCAACCTTTTTAGAATTTAATTAACTTAATAAATTAAATTCTAAATTTTTGAAATTGGAGATTATATTTATGTATGGGTTCCAGGCTTGATTTATGAGGACCGGTACCACCTAATAATCCTTAATTATTATGCGTCTCATTTTCAACCTTTTTAGAATTTAATTAACTTAATAAATTAAATTCTAAATTTTTGAAATTGGAGATTATATTTATGTATGGGTTCCAGGCTTGATTTATGAGGACCGGTACCACCTAATAATCCTTAATTATTATGCGTCTCAATTTCAACCTTTTTAGAATTTTATTAACTTAATAAATTAAATTCTAAATTTTTTAAATTGGAGACAATAGTTATGTATGGGATCCAGGCTTGATTTTTGAGGCCCGGTACTACCGAATAATCCTTAATTATTATGCGTCTCAATTTTAACATTTTTAGATATTTATTACCATAATAAATTAAATTCTAAATTTTTGAAATTGGAGATAATAGTTATGTATGGGTTCCAGGCTTGATTTTTGAGGCCCGTTACCACCGAATCATCCTTAATTATTATGCGTCTCAATTTCAACCTTTTTAGAATTTTATTAACTTAATAAAGTAATTTCTCAATTTTTGTAATTGGAGATAATATTTATATATGGGTTCCAGGCTTGATTTTTGATGCCCGGTACCACCGAATAATCCTTAATTATTATGCATCTCAATTTCAACCTTTTTAGAATTTTATTAACTTAATTAATTAAATTCTAAATTTTTGAAATTGGAGATAATAGTTATGTATGGGTTCCAGGCTTGATTTTTAATGCCCGGTACCACCGAATAATCCTTAATTATTATGCATCTCAATTTCAACCTTTTTAGAATTTTATTAACTTAATAAGTTAAATTCTAAATTTTTAAAATTGGAGATAATATTTATGTATGGGTTCGAGGCTTGATGTTTGAGGCCCGGTACCACCGAATAATCCTTAATTATTATGCGTCTCAATTTCAACCTTTTTAGAATTTTATTAACTTAATAAATTAAATTCTAAATTTTTGAAATTGGAGATAATATTTATGTATGGGTTCTAGGCTTGATTTTTGAGGCCCGTTATCACCGAATAATCCTTAATTATTATATATCTCAATTTCAACCATTTTAGAATTTTATTAACTTAATAAATTAAATTCTAAATTTTTAAAATTGGAGATAATAGTTATGTATGGGTTCCAG
>MU727225.1:80510-94073 GCA_026770625.1 Nicotiana glauca
ATTAAGTATGATTTTTGAAATTGGAGATACTATTTATGTATGGGGTTCGAGGCTTGATTTTTTAGGCCCGGTACCACCGAATAATCCTTAATTATTATGCGTCTCAATTTCAACCTTTTTAGAATTTTATTAACTTAATAAATTAAATTCTAAATTTTTGAAATTGGAGATAATATTTATGTATGGGTTCCAGGCTTGATTTTTGAGGCGCGGTACCATCGAATAATCCTTAATTATTGTGCATCTCAATTTTAACCTTTTTATAATTTTATTAACTTAATAAATTAAATTCTAAATTTTTGAAATTGGAGATAATATTTATGTATGGGTTCCAGACTTGAATTTTGAGGCCCAATACCACAAAATACTCCTTAATTATTATGCGTCTCAATTTCAACATTTTTAGAATTTTAGTAACTTAATAAATTAAATTCTAAATTTTTGAAATTGGAGATATTATTTATGTATGGATTCCAGACTTGAATTTTGAGGCCCAATACCACAGAATACTCCTTAATTATTATGCGTCTCAATTTCAACCTTTTTAGAATTTTATTAACTTAATAAATTAAATTCTAAATTTTTGAAATTGGAGATATTATTTATGTATGGATTCCAGACTTGAATTTTGAGGCCCAATACCACAGAATACTCCTTAATTATTATGCGTCTCAATTTCAACCTTTTTAGAATTTTATTAACTTAATAAATTAAATTCTAAATTTTTGAAATTGGAGATAATATTTATGTATGGGTTCGAGGCTTGATTTTTTAGGCCCGGTATCACGCTAAAAGGCTCTACATTTTACTATGCTAAAATGCTATATATTTTATTACGCTATAAGGCTCTACAATATGAACATTAACAATACAAATAAATAAAATAAATTATATCATCTAACAATGCAAATTATTTGTCAAATTTTAATACAAATTATATAAGAATATAAATTATTTATCAATTTTTAAGTATTTTTGGTCACAAACATAACATAAATTCGGGTATATAAAGCAAATATAACACAAACAATCCGGTAGAATTTTTGGTCACAAACATAACATAAATTCGGGTATCAAATAAATCAATCCGGGTATATAAAAAACACAAAATTTAACCCAAACATAACATAAATTCACATGGAAACATACTAAACAATACTAATATGCATGACTATATGAGTTTCGGCATTAACTAAATAGAAATACCTCAATGAAATTTTTTGACTATTGTTGAAATTGAATTTTTGCATCCGAAACACGGTATCCAAAGCTTTTTTGGTATTTGGGACCTACACTCCTTGCTCTTTAGGCGACGGGTGGCCCAATTTTTTTTTTTTTTTATATAAAACGGGGGTGGGGGACAAAAAGGGTTTGGGATTTGATTTTTTAATGGAAGCTTCGTGGTCCAGGGGAAGAAGACGAGCCTTATTTAATTAAGGCAATTCGCAGTTTAGTACTGCAAATTACAATTTTGCAGTACTATACTGCGAATTGCCTTAATTAAATAAGGCTGGGCAATTCGCAGTTTTATACTGCGAAATACATTAACGGAAAAAAATCCGTTAACCTAATTCGCAGTATAAAACTGCGAATTGCCCATTAATGTAACTTTTTTTTTAAAACATTAAAAAAGTGTTATGTTTAAAAAATTATTAATTAAGTGTTGGACTCATATTATGGGCGCCCACAAAGCTTTTACACCTAAAACTATCACAAGTTACTAAAAAAAAAAATTAAATTCCGTGCCGAATCAAACTAGCTCATCTAAATTGAATGGATGATGTATTTTATTTATTACTTTACGACTTTCATCGTTAACGATGTAACTCTATATACTCCCTTCGTTCACTTTTACTAATGCCTTTTGACTTTTCACATCCCTTAAGAAATAATAAATAAAGTGCATAATTTACTATACCCATATTAATTGATGCATATTTTATTAGATTTGAGAAAATGATTTGAAATGAGCAATAAATACTGTGGGTATAACACGATTTTTTTTTTGCTTTTTCTTAATATATGTAAAGTGATAAGTAAAAATAAAAATATATTTTTAGTATATATGCCAAATAAAAGTGAAACGAGGGAGTATAATTTATCTCCGCTCGGTAATGAGTGTCTCTCCAAGATCAAGATTTCCATTCCACGACATCCTGGAATTTAATTAGTCACGCCGCCCCAAGAAAAAAGGGACAAAACAAGGAAAGACCAAAATAGTATTATTGCTATATATTTCTTAGATTTCAGCAATATAAACGAAGGAGGTTTAATTGAATTTCTTTTGTTTGTAACCGTGTCAAGAAAAGCTTCTAGGTATAGTAAAAAAGGAGGTTATTTTTATTTTTATGCCTTTTTTAATGAAAGATTACATATAGTTATTTTTTAAATAATTTAATATTATAAAAATTCTCATCCTGAGATGGAGCTGTAAGTTTGATGATACTATCGTAGGATGCTGAGTTGGCATGATGACGCCGTTTTATGAATTGCAACAGTAAGTGTTTATAATCATATACTAGATCGTATGAGGCTGCAAAAAAGAGAATCTTGAATAATAATTGAGTTAAAGATAAGGTATGATTATATACCTCAAAAAAGACAATTTCAAATTACTCATACCTGTCTGAAAACTTTCTATATATAACGTCCCCCAGCCACTAAGCAAATAACACCAACAAAAACCATAAGAAAAACACTCCATAACATCAACTCAAATAATGGAGAAGGAACAAAAATACTATTTGTTTCTCACAGAGTTGAACTTGTTTTTTCTTGTTACATTAACTACTTTTCATGGCCTTAGCCATGGTTTCCAAATGGATCAGGCACGTACATTAATGTCTTGGCGCCGTTCTAAAATGCATGCTGGGACAACAACTACTTATGGTCCTCGTGAGGATGAGACATTATGGGCAGAAAACTTAGTATTTTCTGATGAAAAACATGTCGGGAATATGGAGGATGATCTTATTAAAGATGGCCTTCCAGGGCAGCCTTCAAATGTGATGTTTAAGCAATATGCAGGATATGTTAATGTTGATGAAAATAATGGAAGAAGCCTTTTCTATTACTTTGCTGAATCTTCTTCTGGAAATGCTTCTTCTAAACCTCTTCTTCTTTGGCTAAATGGAGGTAAATTATGTGTTGATGATTAATTCTGTCTCAACTTAATTCTGTCTTACTTATTCATCTTCTCTTAATACTCTTGTCATGCACCTAATTTAATTAAGTACTCATTTATTTTGTTTCGTTTTAATCTGACTTACCCTTTATGCACATATATGTTGCATCAAATTAAGTTGAATATTAGTACTCCTCATGTTCCACTTTATATATTTAACATTTTTTCTTTTTTAATCTATTTACAAAATAATGACACATTTATATATTAAAATATTTTTTTAACTTTAAATATCTCATTTTACCCTTATATATATATATATATATATATATATATATATAGGCATTTATGAGATGTTTATGAAATTTTTTTTATCCTTAATCTCGTATTTAAGTTTACCATATAAAATAAAACAAAGGAGAAATATCTTGGTTGTTATGTTTGTGATTTTTTAAATAGTGATACTCACTAAGTCTCTATTATTTGAAATTTAGTTTCCCAAAAGGTATATATGGTCCAAGGAACATTTAATTTCGCTCATTTGCAAGAAAGTGGATCATAGACAAATGGAGTAATTAGGTGGGGACGCGCAACAAAGAATTATTGGTCACTTTATTCGTTTCGTTCACTCTTTTTCTTTCTTCTTTACTAAAGTAGAAGAGAAAAAAGCAAGTTTAAAAAATTGTTAGTGCATAACTGCATATGAAGATAAGAGCTGTCATTTTCTTGGGCTATTGAATGACGAATAAAAGCATAATTGGTAAAAATAGCACGGTATAATCAGTTTTCAGATCGGTAATTCAAAAATAGCCAGTATTTATTATATCAATAAAAAATAGCCACTATTTTACTGAAACAGTGACCGGTCCAGCATAATATACTGGAGTTCGGTGCACCTGTGTATGAACTCAGCATATTATGCTGGACTGGTATACTTTGCTGGTTCCAATATAATATACTGGAGATTGGAGTACCGGTACTCCAAAATCCAGTATATTATACTGGACCGGTATACTTGCTGGAACTCCAGCATCATATACTGGTATATTTTCCGGGTTTTGAACAATATTTTTGCTTAGATTTATCTTTACATGAAAAGTGATTAAATTTTAATTACTTTTAAAATTGAGCTATTTTTGAACGATCAGTTGTAAATTTAGCTATTTTTAAATTTCTCCCGCATAATTGGTTGCAGGTCCAGGGTGTTCATCATTAGGATTTGGGGCCATGCAAGAGCTTGGGCCTTTTGGTGTAAACCCTGATGGTAAAACCCTTTATTCCAGAAGATTTGCATGGAACAAAGGTACATTCCATTTGCTAAACTATTCTTGACCTACTTATAATAAATGAAATTAATTTCTCAAAAAATAAGAGAATTATTTTTTCTAATAACGTATGCTCTACCTGTTTCTATTTATGTGACAACATTACTCTTTGGGAAGTCAAAAAGGTTCTTCTTTATCACGGTTTTTCTTAAATATTTTTAATTATAATTTTTTATGAATTATAATGCTTTTTTGTGTAAAAACTTGATGAATCTATATCTAAATACACGGTAAAAATTAGAAATTTTGATCCTCGTACTCTGTAACTTGCCACATAAAACGGAATGGAGACATTGTACTGGTAATTAAAAAAATTAATTGTGCTGCTGAATATAACTACTTATATTTAATGTTATGTATTTATTTTCTTTTATTTATTTACGTATGTAATGATGGATATCCAGTTGCGAATGTGATGTTTGTGGAGTCGCCGGCAGGGGTTGGGTTCTCCTATTCCAACACTACCTCCGACTATGCAAAGTCAGGCGATAAGAGGACTGGTACACAACGAAACTTAATCTCGTTAATACAGTAGTAATAATTGTCAGTTTCATTATTATTTTTCTAAAATTAGTTTAACAGTCAAAATGATGGAATTTCACTCTTAATTATCCCATTTAATATACTTTTCTTCAAGTTCAATCTTTTCTTCAACTTCAATAGAATATTGTCAAAGCAGCTATATTATTATCATTTGGTAGTCAGTACTAATAGACTACTGGAGAAAATCTTTTGAGTCATTTGAAGTGAGGCAGAGGTGGTGTCTTTCTTATCAAATAAGATTTTTTTTATTTTGTTATCATTAAACAATCACATTTAGTTATTTATTTATTTATTTTCCTTAAACTATATTCTTTTTATTGGGTGACAGCTGAAGATGCATATAGGTTTCTAGTGAATTGGTTCAAGAGGTTTCCACATTACAGAGACAGGGATTTCTACATCATGGGAGAAAGCTATGCAGGTATCCAGTACAGTATGAGTAATTAACAAACGAAAAAATACAAAACAATAACTTTTGATATTCTTGAATTATCCTTCTAGTAGTGAGAGCCCTCATTATTGAGTTCTGTTCAATAGAATTTGTAAGAATTAAGGACCACTGTATCAGAGACAGCTTGTGCATATTTTGACCATTCACAGAAATATCCTCCACTTGAGTCTCAGCTCAAAGCTGAAATGAGCATTCTGATTGAAAATTTTGGCTATATTTGTAATAAAATCTTATATATGTACTATGTAGTATATATCTAAGTCATGGTCAACATGACATGACCTATTGCTGTGACTGCTCATCACAGGATTCTACGTACCAGAGTTAGCAGACATCATTGTCAAGAGGAATATGTTGCCCACCACAAACTTCAACATCCAATTCAAAGGAATCATGGTAATATACTCCTATCATTTAAATTATTGATCTTTTGTTGTTATTAAATCTTACTATACTTGTATACCTAGTGAGCAAGACTCGATTGGTTCACAAGATTCTATAGAGATGAGCAATAATGAAACACCATCTCGAACTACTATGCGGCAGAGAATGAATTTCCAATCTTTTTAAAACGTGGTCTATTACTCTATTATTTGTTCATGTAAAAATAAGGAGAAGACAAGTAGAGCAAAATCATATCAAGGGCTACCTAGCTTTTGTTGTGTTGTGTAACTTCATCGTCAAAAATTGCAAGTACATTTTAATATGTTATTTCATGTGCGGACCAAGAGGTTGTGAGTTCGAGTCTCCCCATGAGCAAGGTTGGGAAGTTCTTGGAGGGAAGGATGCCGGGGGTCTATTTGGAAACAGCCTCTCTACCCCAGAGTAGGGGTAAGGTCTGCGTACACACTACCCTCCCCAGACCCCACTAAGTGGGATTATACTGGATTGTTATTGTTGTTGTTGTTGTATTTCATGTGCGGACCATTCTTTTATCTTTTTATTTATAGAACAAGCATGTGGAACTTTTTTTTATTTTTATGCAGTGAGATTAATTGAGCACAAGATATGCTATAATATACCATGCATATTGAGGTCTGTAACCACTTCACCTAATTAAAACTGTATATCTTCTAAAGTTCCTTTACGAGGTATACCAAGTAAAACTACTATATACTTCCTCCGTCTTAAATTACCGGGCCATGTTTCTCTTTTACACATCCCTTAAGAAATTAGGAGGAGGGTTTGACTATTTTATCATTATTTATGCCTTAAGATATATAATCTCTCTTCATTGAATGTTTATTCAATTTATGTGCTATCTCCACCTTCAAGAATAATTATTATATTATTAAGTGTAAAATGGGAAAAATATAACTTATTTTGTCTTGAACTTCTAAAATAAAAAATTATTTGAGACAACTATTTTAGTAGTATTATTTTTTGTGAGGATCAAGTAAAATTAATTGGAGAAATTACATACTGCAGATAGGGAATGGTATAATGAATGATGAAACAGACGAGAAAGGGACATTGGATTATTTATGGAGCCATGCACTCATCTCAGACGAGACTCATCGAGGTCTTGTACAACACTGCAAAACGGAGACCGAAACATGCCAACATTTTCAGAACATAGCAGGGGCTGAGTTCGGAAACGTCGACCCTTACAACATCTATGGTCCCCAGTGTTCCATTAATTCAAAGAGCACATCTTCTTCTCCGAAACTGAAGAATGGATATGATCCTTGCGAACAAAAATACGTTCACAATTATCTCAATCTTCCTCATGTGCAGAAGGCCTTGCATGCTAACCTCACCAACCTTCCTTACCTTTGGAACCCTTGCAGGTAATCCCACTAAGTAAATAATATCGATTTAACTTATATATACCGACAGTATAAAAAATTGTTAGACTGTCATTGTATATATCTGTATTGATTTATATATACAATGTTAGTGTAAAATGTGTTGTAACAAATAATCTACCTTATTTTTCTAATTATAAATTAAATTACTTTTTATGGATAATAACTTGCACTTATCTTTTAAGTCGCCTAATAGAAAACTCTTTTACATCATCAAACGTGTATTTTAACCTGTTGCGACAGTGACATGTCTTATTTTTAAGATTACAAATCTCAGTCTTTGTGGTAGTTACTTATAGTCAACTTTTAGATTAGTTGATAGTATAAGTGTCACTTTTAATGTATAGAAGGTGATTGAACTCGTATAAAATAAAAAAGCGTATATGATATGATATGATGAGTTTTTTTTCCATTTGGTATGGTAGCAATCTGGATTGGAAGGATACTCCATCAACTATGTTTCCAATATACAGGAGACTTATTGCATCTGGTCTACGTATACTTCTTTACAGGTAACTTTATTATGGGTTTATCTTACACTTTGGTTTATGCTCATGATACTACATTTTTATTTGTTCGAATAAAGAACAAGTGGATTTGTATTGTTTGGAAACAGTGGAGATGTTGATGCAGTAGTTTCAGTTACTTCAACTCGCTATAGCCTTAGTGCTATGAATCTTAAGGTGATGAAACCTTGGCGTCCTTGGCTTGATGACACACAAGAAGTACGTTCTTCGAATATTTTTTAATGATAATATTATATATTTGTGGTGAGAAATAAATCTTATTATTTCGTTCTTTGTTTTTTTTTTATTTATCTAAAGGTGGTTTGTATAATTTCTGCAGGTAGCTGGATATATGGTGGTTTATGATGGATTAGCTTTCGCTACAGTTAGGGGAGCAGGGCACCAAGTTCCACAATTTCAACCACGTCGAGCTTTTGCTTTGTTGAATATGTTCTTTGCCAATCATTTTTAGCATTTGGGATTGGTCCAGTTAGAAGTGCATTTCCAATTCATCCGAATAATTGAACATATTTTATTAAATTAAATTATGATCGAGCTTGTTTGACCCTATTAGATTGTATTGCTTTAATAAAACTCAATTGTCATCTTACTTGCCAATACGATATACCCAATAATAAAATCTCTATTAAATCAAATGTACGTGAATAAATTTTTGTTCTATATTTTTTTATTATATTAACCAATATTTAATATTCGCTTTCTTTTTTTCATATACGAGAAGATTTATAATTTATTACTGTTGAAATATTTTTTTTATTTTAAATTTTATTCTATTGTTCTTAATAATATTATCTAAATTTTAATGAACAAAATCTCTGTTAAACTAACGGGACTTATACATGGAGCGCATTGAATAACCTTTTTGTTATGTATTTTTTTATTATATCATCTAATATTTAATATTATTACATTGCTGATAGAAAGTTTTATTAGCATATTACTTTATTAAATATTTTTCTCTGAAAGTTTATTTATGTCTTTATTTTCGTTTTATTTATTTTAAAATAATTTTAAAACTCCAACTGGAAACTAATCCCCAATTTGAATTGGAAGTTTATTATTTTTTAATTTCTTTTTTATTTTAAAATTATTTTAAAATTCCAACTTGAAATTACATCCCAATTTGAATGGGTAGTTTTTCTTCTCTGTTTTTTTAATAGTTAAATTTTTTTTTGCTTTTTTATTTTAAGATAATTTATAAACTCCAACTTGAAACTACTCCCACCCAATTTGAATGGGTAGTTATTATTTTATATATTTATTTTTCGTTTTTTAAATTATATTTAATTATAAGATGTCTATATTTATTAATTCAAATAAAATAAGCAAAAAAACAAAAAATAAATATATAAAATAATAACTACCCATTCAAATTGGGTGGGAGTAGTTTCAAGTTGGAGTTTATATATATACACAGACACACACACACACATGTTAGTTTTTATTTTATTTTTTATATATATTTAAATTCAAAAATAATAACCAATAACTTTTGTTCTATATTTTTCTTTATCATATTAGCCATTGTTTACTATTCGCTTTCTTTTTGTAATATATGAGAAGATATATAATTTATTACTGATGAAATATTTTTTTTTTAAATTTTATTCTGTTGTTTTTAATAATATTATCTAAATTTTAATGAATAAAATCTCTGTTAAACTGTCGGGACTTATACAGGGAGTGTATTGAATAAATTTTTTGTTATGTATTTTTTTATTATATCACCTAATATTTAATATTATTACATTTTTAATAGAAATATTCATACGCATATTACTTTATTTAATATTTTTCTCTGAAAGTTTTTTAATTTTTAATTTTATTTTAAAATAATTTTTAAAACTCCAATTTGAAACTACTCCCAAATTTGAATTGGTAATTCATTATTTTTTAATTTTATTTTTTATTTAAAATTATTTTAAAACTCCAACTTGAAACTACGTCCCGATTTGAATGGGTAGTTCTTTTTTTTTTTCCATTTTTTATAGCTATTTTTCTTTTTGCATTTTATTTTAAAATAATTTAAAAAATCCAACTTGAAACTACTCTCACCCAATTTGAATGGGTAGTTATTTTTTATATATTTATTTTTCGTTTTTTATATTTAACTATAAGATATCTATATTTATTAATCCAAATAAAGTAACCAATTAATATATATATATATATATATATATATATGGTAGTTTTTTATTTTATTTTATTATTTTTGATTTTAATATATATTTAAATTTAAAAATAATAACCAATAAATAATTATAAACTAAATAACTAAGTATGCCATGTGGCTTTTTTTTAGGTTGCCACTTGGCTTAAGGAGAGGGATTTTTGCTCTCCTTTTAATAATATATAGATTCTTATTCTCATTAAGAAATATGTATCTCTTATTTTCCGTGACACAGAGGAAATAAAACACAAATTTTACCAGTCTATAACCTCTCTTGATAGTACTTGAAAAGCCTTAACAATAAATTATCTTCTTAATTAAGTACTAGAAATATGTTTCTCTATCTTCTTTTGCCGAACAATGGAAGAGGCAATTCTAGCCTTACTTCTTAGGTGCAATAGCCGGCCGATATTATTGCTTTTGTTGTTCAACTCTTTGACTTACGAACATGAATATTTCCAATTGTACGTGGAGACGAATGTTTGTCCCGCATTAATGTTGTATAATAATAAGTTTTTAGTTTCTCTTATAGTTCATTGAGTGTATAAGACATAGGGAAGTCTTACGTTTGAACGTCATAACCTTTTAAAAGACATGCATAAAATCAATCAGACTAAAACAGATGAAGTAATACTGTTTCTCACAAAGGTTAAATTAATGGTGTGTTGTTAAGTGTGTAAACTAGTATAAATGAAACCAAACAAAAGTACTCTTTGATAAATCTTCGTTTTATTTTATACAACCAAAAGTCAAATATCTGTATTTGACTTATATTTGGGCCGGATATAAATGAAAGGGAACACCCGAGTCAGCCCATCGGGATTATTTTCTCATAATCAAATCTAGAAAGTTCCACCTTTCCTCTCTTCCCTCTCATGAACCCTAACATTGATCGATTTCCTCATGTATTCATGGTATAAGAGCCAGGCCCATCCCAATTATTGTTACCGATGTTGGGCCCCCATTTACGTTGTCCACGCTCCAGAGGTCTGGGCGTGAGGGGGGTGTTGAGTTGTCCCACATCGGTGGGAGTTGAGGTCCTTGGTCTCCTTATATGGCTTGAGCAATCCTCACCTCACAAGCTAGCTTTTGGGGTTTTTAGGCCCAATGTCCATTCTTATCATGGTATCAGAGCAGGATTCTGATCAATCTCATCTCCTTCTATCTTCCGATGTTACCCTCATCGAATTTCGTTGAGGATTTCAATCTCATGGCGGTATTGATTTCGTCTTCTACATACCGGTTTTGACAAATTTCTGGTTGATTCTAACTTCTCCCGGTGTTCTCTGAGCTGTATTTGCTGCTTGAGTGACTGTGGAAGATTATCTACAAGTTCCCGGAGTTGTCGTCAAACTAAAGAATTCTAGGGTTTTACGACTTCATCTTGTTTCATCATTGCTATTGTGTTGCTGAGAAGTATTGTTTTGAAGGCCGTACTTCCGATCGCGAAGAAATCGGTAACTCTGTGTATTTGTTTCCTTCTGCATAAGTATTCATCAGATAACTGTTGATTGTTGAATGTTATAGTAACAATGGGATCTACTAATGTTAATGTCCCTGGCACACGTGAGTTTATTCCCAAACCCTTCAGTCCCCTATTTATTCAGTAATCAGATGTTCCTGGTGTTTCTCTTGTACCGGTTCCCTTCTCTGGGACAAACTTTGGGGGTTGGAAAAGAAGCATCATTGTTTCCCTTTCTGCTAGGAATAAAATTGCATTTGTCGATGGTAGTTTACCTAAACCTCCAGATGATTCAATAGAGTCTAATCCGTGGGATAGGTGTAATAACATGGTAATTTCATGGTTAACAAGTTCTTTATCCCCTGACATTGCCGATAGTGTCCAATATTCTGAAACAACTGAAGAAATATGGAGACAGTTAAATAAAAGATATGGAACAGTAGGTGGAACTAAAGCCTTTGAAATTAAGAAAAAACTTGCCTCTACCTGTCAAGGATCCCTAGATATTGCATCATATTTTAACAAGTTAAAGAAATTGTGGGTTGTTCTAAAAATCATGGAAATCATTGCACTTGTAGTGCAAAAGAAGGTATTTTCAAAGAGGAGGAAGAAGATAGACTTCACTAGTTTCTCATGGGACTTAATGAAGTCTATGTGGGTGTCAAGAGCAATTTGCTCATGATGCAACCACCTCCGACACTAGATAGTGCATATAATATTCTTCTTCAAGATGAAAGGCAAAGGCAGGTCAACTCCAATTCTCAGTTTGGTCCTGATTCAGCTGCCTTCACTGCCAAAATCAACCTCAATAATCATTCTAGTTCCAACACAAATTATAAGCTTCTTAGTTCCAACACTCAGAGACAATACGGTCAAAGAGTGACTTTTGATCAAGCCAAAGTGAATCTTTTCTGCAAATATTGTGAACACTTAATTGATAAAGTGCTTCAAGCTTAATGGTTTTCCTTCTGATTTCAAATTCACCAAAGGAAAGAAAATCACAACAAATGCAACTATTGGAGCAGAGTTTCCTTCTGACTCTTCTTCTCCTTCTGTCGATGGGACTACTAGCAATGATACACAAGGTTCATGTCACGACCCAAACCTGGTCGCGATGGCGCCCAGCTCACTACCAGGCAAGCCCGACCATTTATAACAATTACCCAAATTATGTAAACAAGTAAAGATAAAAATATTTAAGTCAAAGTCTGAAATAATGGTAAAAATACGAAAAATCTGGCAAAATACCGAAACAGCCCAACTAGGACCCGGTGTCACGAATATGAGCCTCTATAGAATAGAATAATATCCTACTACATAAACTGTCTAAATGTCTGATAGTGCGGAATATAAAAGACAAGGATAAGAGGAAAAGTCAACGGCTGCGAACGCCATGCAGCTACCTCAACTCTCCCGAATAAGCAAGCCTGCTGATCACTGAATGTCTACTCAGCCTGTGAAGAAGGACCTAGATCTGCACACATGGTGCAGGGAGTAAAGTGAGTACTTCCAACTCAGTGGTAATAAAAGTAAATAACACTGAAAGTATAAAATCCCAAAAATGGCCCAAATAATGCTATCCTAAGCAGTAAACCAATAACAGTAGAATTCATGAAAACATAGCAAAACATTCTCTGGAAAGGAATCAAATAACCAAGATTACACAAGTAAGGTCAGCCATTGTTACCTGACTGGTCAGCCATTGTCACCTGACCAAAGTGTGTTTCAGTGTCATTGTTACCACTAGTCAGTCATTGTTACCTGACTGGTCAGTCATTGTTACCTGACCAAAATACATATGACAGTGTCATTGTTACCACTAGTCAGTCATTGTTACCTGACTGGTCAGTCATTGTTACCTGACCAAAATACATATGACAGTGTCATTGTTACCACTGTTCCTTTAAAAGGGGTACCCCGCGCTCACTGTGGGTGTGCAGACTCCGGAGGGGCTCCTTCAGCCCAAACGCTATCAATAAGGCCAGAAAGCCTGAATAATATCAACACAAGGCCTGAAAGCCTGCTCACAATACACTCGACGCCTGAAAGCCTCCTCACATAATACTCGAGGCCTGAAAGCCTCCTCACATCACTCTTCATGCCCTCACATATGGCCCTCGGCCTCAATCAGTCCAAAAATAGTCAAAAAGCCC
>MU727225.1:95128-109847 GCA_026770625.1 Nicotiana glauca
ACAGCACTAAGATGTGCAAATTCGGGGTTTTAAACCCTCAGAATATCATTTACAAGTATTACTCACCTCTAGCCGGCCGATAATCTAGCTCGCCAAGCCTTTCCCTCTCGTATCTACCTCCTCGCGTGTAGAATCTGATCAAAACCATAAGGGATACGTAAAAATATGCTAATGGAACATAACCCAATCGAAGGAACTCGAAAAACACCCAAAAATACGAAGTTGGCAAAACCTGAGCTCCCCGCTTCTCGAAAAATTACAAAATTTACATTTCCGGAATCCTCGTCTCACCACGAGTCCGTACATATAAAATACACAAGAATCTGAGCCCATTTGACTCCTCAAATCGCCAATTTAGGCTCTCTTAGGCTTTAAGCCCTAACCACCATTTTTGCCCTTAAATTCCTTGAATTTTCAGTGTTTAATCCTTATTTTTATGCCATAACAACATTATTTGGGGCTACAAGATCATACCTGATGGAATCCCTTCGAAATATCTCAAGTATCGCCCAATATCGCCTCTCCCGAAGTCCCAAAATATTTTTCTAACTTCTGAAATTCGAACCTAACTGTTTCATTAATCACCCAGCATTTTTGCTTCTGCGGTGCAATTGTCGCTTATGCAACTTCCGCTTTTGCGGAAATTATCCACTTCTGCGATTTCCTTCAAGTCGACCAAAACCGCTTCTGCGGTTAATAGTCCGCTTCTGCGGACTCGCATATGCGGAAAATGTTCCATTTCTGCGGAACCTCCCAGGCTAACGCCCTTTCGCTTCTGCGACCGCTTACCCGCTTCTGCGAGCTCGCTTAAGCGGATAAAATTCCGCTTCTGCGGAATTTGCTGGGCTCTCACTATTTCGCACCTGTGATCACTTTTTTTTCCGCTTCTGCGAAGCCGCATCTGCAGTTTCTCCTCCGCATATGCGGAAATACCTGCTGCAACCAAAACTAGCAACTTTCAAACTTCAAATTCTCTCGTTCAACCACCCAAATTCACCCCGAGGCCCTCGGGACCTCAACCAAAAATACCAAATACGTCTTATAACGTTAGTCAAACTTGTTCCAATCATTAAAACACTATCGTTAACACAAAAATACCAAATCACGACGGATTCAAGCCTAAGATTAACTAAAACTTCTGAAACTCACATTCGATCAAAAACCCGACCAAACGACGTCCGAATGACCTGAAAATTTGCAGACATATTCAAAATCACCTAACAAAGCTACTGCAACTCTCGGAATTCCATTCCGACCCTCGGATCAAAATCTCACCTACAAACCGGAATTCGCCAAATTTCCAACTTCGCCAATTCAAGCCTATTTCTACATCGGACCTCCAAATTCGATTCCGATTACACTCCTAAGTCACAAATCATCCCACGAAGCTAATCGAACCACCAGAATTCACATCCGAGCCCTCCAACTACATAGTCAACTTCCGATTGACTTTTCTACAACAACCTTCCTTCTAAGAGGCTAACTGCCTCATTTTCATCCAAAACCAACCCAACTCTATCCGATCAACTCTAATACCGATATTGAAATATGAAGCAACACAATAAGGGAAAACGGGGCGATAATTCACGTGACGACGGGCCGGGTTGTCACAGTTCATTGGTACCTGGTTTAACCAAGCAGCAATACTCTCAGCTGATGGCTATTTACAACATTATGCTCCTCGGTCTGACCTCATGGCCTCTGCCAACTTTGCTGGTAAAGTGCTCATTCCAAAAGTAGTGACTTGTTATCTAGCTTGCATGTTGAGTCAGTCTTCACCTAATAAATGGATTATTG
Source organism: Nicotiana glauca (assembly GCA_026770625.1). Taxonomy (NCBI): domain Eukaryota; kingdom Viridiplantae; phylum Streptophyta; class Magnoliopsida; order Solanales; family Solanaceae; genus Nicotiana; species Nicotiana glauca. Next base: position 96,926 of record MU727225.1, read on the forward strand.
ATTCGGGAGCATCTGACCACATGACTTATAACAAATATCTTTTAACCAACATTACACCTTTGCTTATTCCTTATCCTGTCACACTTCTTAATGGATATAAAGTTAAAGTTACTTGCACTGGGTCTTTTTCTTTATATCCTTCCATCATTCTTCCAGATGTTCTCTACATTCCTTCTTTCAAATATAATCTGATTTCTGTGCACAAATTTTTTTTGTTATTGAGATGTATAGCACAATTTAGTCATGACTCTTGTTTGCTACATGGCCCTTCTCTGAAGATGCCTCTGGAGCTTGGCAAACTAGAGGATGGCCTTTACAAGTTTGTCTGCACTACTGCATTCTCTTCTTCAGCTCACAATGTTTCTACTGTCCCTCCTCTCTATAGTTTTCCATCTTTAACTTCTAATACTGTTGTTCCTAGCTCTAGTTCATTGTATAACTCTAGTTCCTTTCAAAATGTTTTGTCTCCATCTGTGTCATCTTCTAATGAAACTGCATTGAATAAAATGGATACTGTTTGGCATCAAAGACTTGCACATGTTCCTTTTGTTGGAATGAAGGGCATTTCTGCTATATCTTCCTCTGTCTTCTAAGCAACAATTTCCTTGTGAAATATGTCATATGGCTAGACAAACCAGACTCCCTTTCCCTGATAGCTCCATTCATAGTACTCATCCTTTTCAACTTATACATGTGGATTCTTGGGGACCCTACCACACTCCTACTTATTCTGGTTCTAGATATTTTCTAACCATTGTTGATGATTTTTCTAGATCCAGTTGGACTCATCTGATGGGTTCCAAAAGTAATGCATTTTCTTTGATTAAAGCTTTTGTGGCCATGATCAAAACTCAATTTCACATTAGTATCCAAACAATCAGGAGTGACAATGCCTTAGAACTTGGGGGTATCCATTTTGCCATTTCCTACTTCTCTAATAATGGCATTATCTATCAAACCACTTGTCCTCGTGCACCACAACAAAATGGTGTAGTTGAGAGAAAGCATAGAACTTTACTTGAGGCTTGTAGAGCTTTGCTTTTTCAATCCAAGGCTCCAATTAGATTTTGGGGGGATTGTTTACTCTCAGCAACTTACATCATCAACAGACTTCCCTCTAGGATCCTTAACAATAAATCACCTTTTGAAGTCCTTTACAATCAAATCCCTTCTTATTCTCACTTGAAAACATTTGGATGTCTGGCCTATGCTACTGTACCAATCCCTTATAGGGATTAATTGAAAACAAGAGTGATGCCTTGTGTCTTTCTTGGTTATCCCTTTGCCAAGAAAGGTTACAGACTTTATAACCTAGGAACCAAGCAATTCCTTGTGTCCAGGGATGTTGTTTTTCATGAAGATATCTTTCCCTTCTCCTCTTCCTCCCATGTTCCACAAACTTCTGTAACTTTTCCCCCTCCTTCTCCTCCCTCTCATATTTCAGATTCTTTACCTCTTACTTATCCAACTCTTGATCCCATTCCTGACCCTACTTCTCTTGTGCCTTCTTCCCCTTCTATTCCTACTTCTGCCTCACCTTCTCTTTCTCCTGCTGCTATTATCCCTTCCCCTGTTCCTACTACAGCAACTCTTCCTCCTCCTGCTGGTCCACTCAGAAGGTCTGATAGATCTCATACCCTCCTATCCCACTTGACTGACTATGTCTGCCAACCTCATTCTCCTGCACCAGCTCTATAACTCCTCATGTTATGTTTGAGCCCACTACTTATTCCCAACCTGCACCCATTCCAGCTTGGCAAGATGCTATGAGGAAAGAGTTTGAGGCCCTCAAGGCTAATCACACTTGGGATATTGTAGCTTTGCCTAGTGGAAAGAAGCCTATTGGTTGTAAATGGGTATATAAGATTAAGTATAAAGCTGATAGTACTATTGAGAGGTATAAAGCTAGGCTTGTTGTTAGGGGTGACACCCAAGTTGAGGGAGTAGATTTCAATGAAACCTTCTCCCACTACAAAAAAAAGTGTTACTTTTCGACGGTTTTATTGCAAAGGTTAATAGTGACCTCCGCAAATTGCTTCAGTTTTGGCGTTTCAGCTAGCCTCCACTATTCTAATATAATTTTCGGAGGTTTATTATAATTAAACCTCCGTCATCAAATTATTTGCCTACTTTTTAATTGGCGAGCCTTTATTTCCCCTTTCCCTCTCATTCTTTTTCTTTCTAACCCCTTTTCCTCTCATTCTACTAAACTCTACAGATCCAACCAAACCGTAACTCCCTCTTTTTTTCAATCAAAGTTCCGGGGTTCTCACAATTCCCCCCAATCATGACATCCGTCGCCTCACAAAAGCTAGATGAGGAAGGGTTTGAGAAACTTTGGAGTGAAGATTCTCTTTTCTTTCACAACTCAAAATTTCTTTTTTGTTTTGTTTTTGATTCCTACTCATCTCAAATCAGCCATTGGTTGGTTCTGGTAATTTACTCAGTAATTGTTTTGCTAGTATTATGATTAATTTGCACTTTTTATCCCATTTTTATGTGTGCGTGTGTTTGGCAGATGCAGATATGGAGTATGGATTCATGTCCTCAGACGAGGTGCCTGATGAACATGACTTTGATGTTGAGAACCGATACTACAACTCAAGAGGTTTTCTCTTTAAAATTTCTATTTTCATGAAGACTAAATGTTTAGTACTGATTGCTAATAATATGTTTAATCCGAATTTGCCTACGTCAAACTTCAAAATTTTGGGGATTATTGCAGAAGATGATTTGAGGTCTTAGAGGAGCAAGATGATGATCATCTTTGCTCAGTTGCCCTTGGATTATCTCCTTGAATAAATGATGTCCTATCCTGCGTAAAAGGAAAATAAGCAAGAACCCTTTTATGTGATGAACAAGGTTAATGTAGACTTTAAGGTTAAAACTAGAATTGTATATCTGAGACAGTCAGGTGAAATTTACATGGGTTCGATTACATTCAGTCAGGTATGATTGTGTCTTTTATGATGGGCATGAAGTTAAGTCAAAACCTTGTTCGTCGAACCTTAAAAGAAAATCAAACCCTTGTTCTTCAAAGTCCCAACTTCGTTAAGTCCCTGTAGGAAGATAAGACATACAGAGGGAACGACAAAAGGGAGGAAGAGTAGCAAGGTAACTTCTTTTGTTACTTTACTCTATGTTTGGTTGGGGCAGAAATAGGAGGGTCGGAGGAATGGAAATAAATGTGGAGGAGTGAGAGCTATTTCCCACGTTTCGAGAAGCAAGTGAGAAAGAAGCCGAAGTAAAAGAGGAAGGGATCGGAAATCTGCGCGCCACCTTACTCATTCGTTCCAATCGACTAGAAGTAAATTATGGATGCTTCAACCATGTAAACCACTCATTTTTTCTCCTTTTACTGTTACCTTTCATTTCCTGCAACAAAACATAATAATAATCAAACTGGTATTTAAGTCTGTTAAATTACATTAAGAGTGAAACTCGGATTCACATGTTTTGATGGTAGCGAAATCAATTGTCATGATACCAAAGCCTTATATCTCCTAATGTTTTATCTAGAAGTACTCGCTATTTTTGTTCATTATCGTTTGCTTGTAGAAGAACGGGGGTGATATAATGGTTATTGACGTTCGGCGTGTTCCAGCTGATTTTCATGCCAAATATAAAGCTCAAGAACGCACGTAGGTATCAATATCTTGATCATGTAGAATTAGTTTGCATACTGAATCTGTACATGCTCAAATGGTTATGTGACATGCCATCTCTTAAAATTGATTTTCTGATCTGTGCGTGGAAGGTTAGCCCCAGGGAATAGTCTTCTGTCCGGCTAGGATGATGTTACTACTGATTGTTCTCTCCATTTTGAGAGTTGATGTTTAGCAGAATAATGGTGATTTTAGTCCAAGTAAAGTTTTGTTCCCATAAGGCGCTGCAAGTCTGAGACACTCAATATTTTTGTACCCACTTCACACACTTATGACTTAACTACATGCTAAATCCTGGTTTTGCCAGTCGTTCCATGTGACACTTGTGATTATGAGATGACTGAGAGTTGGTCCTTGAGAATCTTGTTTTAGGTACTTCTACCGCTTGTTATCTGGGACGGAATGGGTATCAAGCTTCGAGAAAGACCGAGCTTGGCATATGCCTGAGAGTCTGGATCTTCCTGCCCTGCAGGTTGACTAACTTGACAAATCTTTTTCATGTTGGTTTTCTGATCCTCTATAATGGAATTGTTTTGTGTATTTTCCAGAAGGCATGCAACGTTCTTGTTGGACGTCACGATTTCAGTTCTTTTAGAGCAGCTGCTTGTCAAGTCAGCTTTTCTTTCATGGATAAGTAGCAGTGCTTTTTATCTCCTGTTTTACATTTCTACCTTATGTTTCTCTTCTTTTAACCTATTCGCCAGAAATCTTGACTTGTATACAGTATATACTTTTTATGATTTTTCTTCGAAGATATGCAGCAAAATAGGGCTACTGGAAAGGTAGATGGTTGAAATACTTTCCGACAGTTAAGGGTGCCATTGCATGACAATTGACTGCAGAAATGTACAAAGATGATTACGTAGTATATGTTTTGTCAATCTGTTGGAAAATTGACTTATGCTCTAGGTTAGAGGAAGAAACTCTATTTTTCTCTCTTTTATCTTGCTATCAAGTATTTTCGTCTTTCTTAGCCGAGGATCTATCGAAAATAGTCTCTCTGCCCCTATCGGGGCAGGTGTAAGGTCTGCGTACGGGATTTTACGAGGCAGTTGTTGTTATCTTGCTATAAAGCTGTCGAGTCATAAGTAATGTTTCAGCTCCATTTGATCATACATGCACCTCTACTAGCTACCAATTTCTTTAGCCATATTAGTTTGCTAAGTTGTTTTATTGTACCTATACTTTATATTCCTTTTATATGGGTAGTTGAACAGATATTCTGGAATCTCGAGGCTAAATTCTTTTTACTGTTAGTTAAATGATCTTTGTGATCTATTGAACAGAACACTTGGCTAGGCTATTGGTTTAGGAATGTGCTTCCTCTGGATCCAAGTTCCAGTTGCCAATGCGACGCCACAAGACATATGTTGAATATCAAAAGGAATTAAAGGGAAAAGGAAGCAGAAAAAGGACTGGACTGACAAATCTTTAAAACTTGTAACTGAACTATGAAATAAGTCTATCCATTGTGATGGAGATTACCGTTCGCCTTATAGTCGATCCAGAAAATAGCTTACTGTTTCACTTAATTTTCACTATATATGAATTCATGAGATAATGAGTGAGATCTCTTTCTTTTCAGGTTCTCTTAGAGTAGAATGTATTGACCCCTAATGTCTCTTAGACTAGAGTGAATTAACCTCTTTTATCTTTTGTTGTGGAGGTTTCAAAAAACTGTCACAATATAGCTCGTGGCAATCATAACTGTGGCATTTTTAAAAACCGTCACAATTCATTTTGTGGGGGTCGTAAACCGCCACAAATTATCAAAATAACCCCCACAAAATAAATATTTTCTTGTAGTGTCCCCTGTTGTAAAGATGTCCACTGTTAAGTGTCTGATTGCTATTGCAGTTAAGAGAGGTTGATCTTTGTTCCAATTAGATGTTAATAATGCCTTCTTGCAAGGTGATTTTGATGAGGAAGTCTATATGAAGCTTCCTCCCGGTCTCTCTGTCACTAATGCCTCCTCATCTTCTTCTCCTCCCTTAGTCTGTCGTTTACAAAAGTCCCTCTATGGCTTGAGACAAGCCTCTAGACAGTGGTATGCCAACTTTCTCAAGCCCTCTACTCTAGAGGTTATGCTCATTCTCTTAATGATTACTCCTTGTTCATCAAAGGCTCTTATGGTAATATGGTTATCATTGCTGTCTATGTTGATGATATCATTTTAACTGGGCATGATCTTGCTGAAATTGCTGCTTTAAAGTCATTTTTGTATGCCCAGTTCAAGATCAAAGATCTGGGTACTCTTCATTATTTTTTAGGGATTGAGGTTTCTGTTTTGCCCGATGGTGTGCTTCTCAATCAGAAGAAATTTGTCTCTGATCTCTTAAAGGAGTTTGATTGCCTGTAAGTTACTTCTGTTGTTTGTCCTCTAGACTTGAACTCCAACTGAAAGCTGATTGTGGTGAACTCTTGACTCACCCTGAAAAGTATAGGAGCTTGGTTAGGAAGTTGTTGTTCCTCACTCATACTAGGCTTGATATTTGTTTTGGGGTGCAACATCTTAGTCAATTTCTTCAGTCTCCAAGAGTTCTTCACATGGCTGCTGCTTTACACATGCTGAGGTACCTCAAGGGCACCTCTGATCTTGGCCTCTATTACTCTAACTCTTCTGATTTCACTATCTCAGCTTATTCAGACAACGATTCGGCAGCCTGCTCGGACACCAGAAGGTCTGTTACTGGTTTTTGTGTTTTTTTAGGTGATAGCTTAATCTCTTGGAAGTCTAAAAAGCAGCATGTGGTATCTTTATCTTCCGCTGAGGCTGAATATAGATCCCTCAGCAAGGTGGTCGTTGAATTAACTTGGCTTGCACGAGCTCTCGCTGATTTTGGTGTTCAGATTTCTTTCCCTTTTTCTATGACAACCAAGCAGCTGTTCATATTGCTAAGAACCCTGTTTTCTATGAGCGGACCAAGCATATTGAGGTAGATTGCCACTTTGTTCGAGGGAAACTTTCTGAAGGCTTCATTAAACTCTCTAATGTTCCTACTTCCCAACAGCTCGCTGATGTCCTCACAAAGCCTTTAACTGGTCTGCTTCATCATCAATTTCTTCGCAAGTTGCAGGTGTTCTCCCCTTCCAACTTGAAGGGGGGTGTTAGACTCATGGATTATATGGCATTTCGACTCAAAAGGAAAGACTTATATTGCTTATAGTAGCCTTTATTTATTTTACTGGTGTTTCGTGTAATTCGGCTTCTTTGTAATTATTGAACTAGCCCACTTTATATTGCCTGTATTTGACTTGTATTTGGGCCGGATATAAACGAAAGGGAACACCCGAGTCAGCCCATCGGGATTATTTTCTCATAATCAAATCTAGAAAGTTCCGCCTTTTCTCTCTTCTCTCTCATGAACCGTAACATTGATTTCTCAAATCTAGATCGATTTCCTCATGTTTTCAAGAAAAGTAAAATACGAAGAGCATAGGACTAGTTCGATCAAAAGCCCTAGGGATCAAGCTTGAGAGAAAAGAGTAGAGTTGTCAATATGGGTCGGGCCGAGCCGGGCTAGCCCAGCCCAGCCCACGTGGGCTTTAGTAATTGACGGGCTGGGCTGGGCTAGCCCACCATTTTGATGGGCTTTATAATGGTGAGCCCACCCCAGCCCTATGTGGGCCGCAGGCCTCCACGAGCCGGCCCATCATTTTTAAAAATATAATTTTATATTTTTTTTAAAATTCGCAAAACTTAATAACTTTTTATATTGTTCCAATATATCACAATAAATACTAAAAAAAAGTAAAAGACAGGACTATATTTCATTCACTGAAAGTCAAAACTTAAAACAAACTATTCAAGAGAACGTTCATGATGCTTATGAGATATCTAACACATCATCTTCATTAAACATATTTGAATCCGCTTGTGACAAAGTTGTCTTAACATCTTCATTTTCATCTACAATTCATATGCAATATTAATTAGCTAAATATTAAAAATAATTAAATTTTAAAAATTAATAATATTTAAATTCACATAAAAAAATATTACCAGTTTGTGTTCGGAAAAACCTGTGCAGCCAATTTCGAATAGTAACAAGTGTTTGAACATTTTCATAATAAATGCAACTTCTATACTTTGTAAGAACACACCACCAATGCTAAGTATTGATTCCGATGGTATAATAGTAATAAGAATGCTAAGTACATCACGCACCATCATTGAATTGAAAGATCGGGATATTTTCTAGAATGGTCCTTCCAATACATGACAACATCATCTCTTGAAACTTCTCAAGATCAAATTTTGGTTCCTCTTAGTAAAGATCCAATTCTGACTTTCCATCTTTAAAGACATTATACTTTTTATTTTTTATATATTTTAAATAAATATTTTATTAGTCCCACGGCTCGGCCCAGCCTCAGTCAAACCTCACAGGCCACGGGCTTACTTGGGCCGGGCTTAAAAGTCTCGTTTTCAAACGAGCTTCAAAAATTCTAGCCCAGCCCTGCTAAATCACGGGCAGGGCAGGGCTGGCCCAACGGGCTAAGCCCATATTGACGGCTCTAGAAAAGAGTAAACATCAATTCTCTATTTTTTTTAAATACCAGATCCGAGCTACTTAAATACATAAAAAGAATATCTAAGAATCTAATATTGATTCGTTTTTTCTTCTGAGACCCATTTGATATTTCTTTTTATTCAAGGAGGAACCATTTAAATCTTTGCACACCTTTTTTCTTTTTCTAATTTCTCTGTCCTCAGAATCTTCTCGCCAAATAACTTAATTCATCATCACTGAATCTTCTTCTGAGAAAGACTCAAAAATCTATTTTATTAAATAAATCTTCACTTTATCTCATTTCTCTGTCAGCCGTCCTGTCTGATCGAACAACGACGTAAAAATATGGAAGCAGACAAACTCCTTAATATATAATTATATATCCTTCGCTTCATCCCCTTTGAAACAACTTAAGAAACAATTCAAAGCAGTTAAGAGTCGTACGACGTTTTAACCAATGAGCACAAAGTACAAACATGTCACTACAACAGCGTCAATCTCATACCAAGTACCAAAAAAAATAAAGATATGACGACATTCTCAACGTTTTACATACTCTTTATATATATAATGACGAACATTTACCGTTGAGTTATCATTCACCATTTCTTGTTTCTTGCACGGGAAGGAAGAAAATGAAAGTTCATTCTGTTTTAACTCTTTCTCTAATTATTTTGTGCTACTTAAGTGCCCAACAATGTAATGCAGGAGAAGCTGATGTTCTAAGCAAATTTCTTAAGGCTCGACGAGCAAATCACTTGCACACAACAAGAATTACCAATGGCCTAGCAGCTGCTGAGAAACAGAGATCAGTGTCAGGATTCATAGTGCCACAGGTAGGATCAAAGGAAGATGACAAGATCTCGGCATTGCCAGGGCAACCAAGTGGGGTTAATTTCGATCAGTATTCAGGATATGTGACTGTTGATGCTGATGCTGGTAGAGCCTTGTTCTATTACTTCACTGAATCAACTCAAGATCCTTCTACCAAGCCCCTTGTTTTATGGCTAAATGGAGGTAAGTGACACACAACCATTCCCGGGTTACCCCAATTGCCAAGAGGAAGATGTTTTTCTAACACTAATTTCATGCAAAACTATGAAGATTTTAATATTCCTTTACTGTGTCATTCATTCTGGTGTTGCTTTAAGAAATATATTAATGCACTTACCATGTTTCCCTTGTTGTTTTGCATGTATGTGATAAATAGGACCTGGTTGTTCGTCATTGGGGGCTGGAGCGATGATGGAACTTGGACCATTCCGCGTCAATAAAGATGGAAAAACCTTGTGGCTCAACCCATTTGCTTGGAATAACGGTAATACTTAATCACCTCTCTTCTGCAAAATCTGTCATCACAATTGATAGTAATTAATAAGAAACACGTAAATAACAATGACAACAATTTTGTGACTTTAATGCAGTGGCAAACATCCTCTTTTTAGAATCTCCTGCCGGTGTGGGTTTCTCTTACTCTAACACATCATCGGATTATATAACTGGAGATGAAAAGACTAGACAAGACAGTTTCACCTTTCTCATCAATTGGATGGAAAGATTCCCAGAATATAAACACCGAGATTTCTACATTACTGGAGAGAGTTATGCTGGGCACTATGTGCCTCAACTTGCGCAGCTGGTCTTATCCCACATGAAAACAGAACCCAACCTTGTCATTAACTTGCAAGGAGTAGCTGTAAGTTAAGCTTCAAATGGTCACCAAATTGTTTTTCTCCTGATTAAGTCACTAAATTATATCGTCTACATATTAATTACATGCACATGACATTGTTTCAGACTGGAAATGGTGTCATTGATGATGAAACAGAGACCAGTGGTTCCTATGACTTCTATTGGACACATGCACTAATATCAGATGAAATCCATGAAGGAATTGTCTCGAATTGCAACTTCTCGGCAGAAACCTCTACCACAGAAGCTTGTAACGAGTACACAGACCAAGCAGATTCATCTCAGGGCAATATATACACCTATAACATATATTCTCAATTGTGCAACTCCTCTGCCTATTTTTCCCTTCCTGTAAGTTCCCTGGCTAAACTGCTCATTCATTCTTGACAAAAAGAAAATATTTGCACCGAGTACTTATACCAATTTTAATAAGTAGTAATATAAATTCAAGTGTCCCAAATTAAGCTGAGAATCATGGTGAGAAAGAAAAGAAAGAAGAAGAAAAAAGACCATGCAAAACAGCACATTCTGCACCCCAATGACAAGCAGTACTCTTCCCAGTAGATTTTACATACCTTTATTAAATTTATACCATAACTATTTCTTTTTGCTTATAACAGATAGATGGATTTGATCCATGCTCGGCTGATTACGTAGACAATTACCTAAACAGTGTTGGAGTACAAAAGGCACTTAATGTCAAGGATATACCCCATTCCTGGGATTCTTGCAAGTAAGTAAACATACTGTGATATTTTAGAACATTTTCCTTCTTCAAATCAAGAAGGCTGATTTTCTTCCTTTAGGTTTAATTTCACTTGCTTCAATTCTCACTTGTGCAGTGGTTACATACAAGGCTCTTGGCAGGACTCCCCGCATACTATGCTACCAATCTTTCAAGAACTCATGCAAAATGGCATTAGGGTTTGGATTTATAGGTAAGTAAATCAAGCAATGAAGCAGTCACCACAAAAGCAATTCTGAAATTTTAGCTATTTCGAAACAATAACATTTTACTCAAGCCTTTTTTTGTTACAATTTCAGTGGAGATGTAGACCATATTTTGCCTGTGACGACAAGCAGATATGCTATAGACAAAATCAAAACACCAGTCAAAACACCATGGTATCCTTGGTTCTTCCAGGGCGAGGTAACGAAGTAGTCATTATTCTTTCCCCCTACAATCTCTTTCCAAAATCTCATGTATGCATATGAATTAATTATTTCATATCATACTTTTTCTTTTAAGGTTGGAGGTTATGCAGTAGAATACCAGAACTTGACATTCGTGACCGTAAGAGGAGCAGGACATTTTGTTCCAAGCTATCAACCTGGCCGTGCATTGACCATGTTCTCATCCTTCATCAATGGCACACTCCCTCCTCATCTCCACTAAACAGAAAACAAACGAATATTGTTATATTCCCTTAACAAAGAGACTTACATATTATGGCCTCTCTGACTATATGTGTTTCTGACACCAGATGCATTCCCAACGTCTAGTTGCATAAGAGCTTTATCAGAAAAGGTTAAATTTCCACCCGGAGTTCCCCTTTCCTTTCCGAGTTTCTTCCTATTCTGCTCTGTACCCGTCGTCATTCGTACTCTGGGATAAAAAAAAGAAGAGAACACAATGAATGCATGAGTTTCTCAATTTTCCTCGTTGATTGGATTCTAGATTTGCAGCATAAGAATAACTAATATGGAGAGATAAAGAAATTGAATATGAAAAAAGGAAAAGAAAATCTTCTATATGAATTCACAGTAGCAATAGAAAAAAGCAAGAACAGACAACAGGAAAAGATGCAAACAGTGTCATACTCAATATGGACTCTATGATTAAGTTGAAAGGCCATCTCGGCAAAATAAAAAGTCTATAAGTTGCAAAAACATCATAAGTACCTTTTGTTTTGGTGGTACTTAACTAGTTATATCAATTTTATGCATGTTAGTTTTGGATCAAATTTTGTGAATTTGACATGAATGAAAATATTAAAAATGATTCAATGACTTGAGGTCGGATTTATTTTTCGACAAGAATAATAAAATGGGTATAGATTGCAAAAGGGGGTTGGCATCTTGAAATCAGAGTGCAGGGTCGATTTGTACTCCTGGACTCAAATGCTGACGTTGGCAACTCACGATCTCTTGTCGCATTGTTGCCTTTTCTTCCTCTAGCTTTTGATGCATCCGCTCTTCAAGTTTTTGCATGAGATCATAAGAACACTAAAAGAGGGTTCAAATTGTATTGCGCTCAAAACAGTTTTTCCATAACCCCCATCCAACAATCTCAGGCATCCTGGATGTTCAGGTCCCATGACAGATGCAAATGTATCTACAGATTCAATGTCATCTCCACTTTGTTGTGATTCTATTTTTCTCCATTTCATTGTGGAAAGAAACTTAAAAATAGAATACAAATAAAAACAGAACGACACCTTAGCAACAAAAGAAAGCTTCCAAGTGGGCATTGCAAAAAAAGGATTAGAGTCATAACCAGGCTTGTATTACATAAACTACACAAAATAGTCTTAGCAACATCAACAAAGTGTCAGTGATTAGAGTCATAACCAGCCTTATATGTAGCAAAACCATATTATCATATATGCTATCAGAAAATAGTACTATTTCATTTCCTTAGAAGAGAAACATCTTCTCTTCATAAACTGAACTTTCGGGAATAGGAAAATGCGAGAAATTTATATCCCAGACAAAAGGACAACATAAGTTGGTTAGATAAAGGAGAGGGGAACACCAAGTTGTTTCGCAGATTTATAAAAGGTGAAGAAGAATAATTAGGCATTTTAAAGATTCAGAATAAACAGGGTGACCTGATAGAAGACAATCAGATTGCAACAGCAGCAGAACAAGTTTTTAGAGGATCTGAGTCAATGGAGTATTAACTCAACTACCATTAGTTGTCACCTAACAGGGCCAAAATCTGAGATTTACAGACTATAGCCAAACTTGTTATGTCAGTAGTGTGAGGATGCTTCCATTGTCTTCGATTCTCAGTATAAAAGTTCTCTCCCCCCCCCCCCCCCCCCCCCC
>MU727225.1:122683-137025 GCA_026770625.1 Nicotiana glauca
TTTGTTTGACATATGCACTTGGAGCATTGAGTCTTAATGCAAGACTCAACCCATACCAGCATGGAGTCACATTACTATTGAGCCTTAGATTATGATGGACAGCTAGAAGAAGAACAAGCGAAAAGCTTGGGGTCGCCTATGGTAGCCTTCCTCATTTATATTCACTCTATATTCACTCTGTTCCGAATTTATTTTTATTATATTCTTTTGATTAGTTTAGTTCTATACTTCACTTGGGGTTCTTGATTTACTTTTGACTACTTCACTTAATATTCCCACTTAGTTGTTGGCAGCTATTATCTATTTTGTATAATAGTGCTCTTAAAAGAATTTTTAAAGCACCCTTTAAGTTTTAGGTTTCTAAGTTTGGAACTAATTCATTTTTGACGTGCTTAAGTCGAAATTGACAAATGGTTTCTTATAACATCATAAAAAAGTGAATATTTTTCTAAAGAAAAAAATAATACAAAAAAGCGTGAGTTTTTTTTGTTGGCAGACGTTTTTTCTTTCTAATTGAAAGGTTATGAAGACCTTTCACCTTGATTCTTTTAAAGACAAGCAAAGAAAAAGGTACAATTTTTAATAAATTATTTCAATCATCAGCAAATGCTTTCTCAAAAGACTATATCCTTTCAAATTTATAAGTTTTGTTTACATAATAATATTCTTCAAAGTTTGTTAAGGTCTTTCAAATTTAAACTACTATATTGTAAGCTATATTTTGCTAAAATATCTCAAATAATATTTTTGATATTTTTAACCTAATCTTGATCGGTTAACCGTTATTAACGAATTTTAAAATGTGCTTTAAGAACCTTCCTTTTAAAATATTTAAAACCCTTATTTAGAATCTTTACGTTAAGACCATAAGACAGAGTTTGACTTAAGCTTTTTAAAAAAAAATAGGTGTCCTAACTCACCTTAGAATTAATTAGGTGGCGACTCTCTTAAAATTAAGTAAACCTCAGAATCGCTAATATATTATACTCTAGTTTGACCCGGTTTAAATGGGGTATAACAGCTTGGCGACTCTGCTGGGGATTTAAGGTTTTAAACCATAACAAACTTAGGTTAATAAAAATGGCTTTTGTATTTTGTGAATGCTTTTGTTTGTTGCCTTATTTGAAAATGTGCTACTTCTTGTAAGATGTAATTACTATCTTTTATAAATTGTCACTCCGTTTTCACTTCCTCCAATTTTAAAAAATTCACACTGAGCACACACCTAGCGGTTACGCGATTTGCAGTCGTGCACTTTTTCAAAAATACCTTTTAGGGAAAAGTTTGTGGGTAAGTCGATCAGCGATGCAATTGACAGTCACTACTTTCCACTTTCAAGTTGTCCACTTGAAAAAAGACCAGTATAGAAAACTCACTCTTAGCGACCTAGGATAGAGCTAAACCAAATCCCTTCTTAGGGGCATGCATCACGCAACCTTAGGAGACTTAATACCCTAAGTGTATTAAGTCCATTAGTTAGCCTTATCCAAATGTCCAAGCAGGTTTATAACCCCGAGTGACACCTATTCATCCTTTATGTGTTTATCTCTCAAATTTTTGCTAGGCCTACTTCTGGCACAAAGAGGCCCCGTGCATACTAGGACACGCTTAACGCTGCTTGACTTGTTTGTATTATTACGTGATTTGTTTGTTATATGATATACTTACTTTTAAATTTAATCACCGCTTACTAACATTGTCTTTATTTTTCTTTTTTAAGGTTTTTCTATTTTATTACTCCCCAAGGTTGATTTGTGTTGACTGCGAACTGGTTGAACATCCATACTTTACGAGATCCAAGGCACGAGTAGCTACCAACATGACTGGTTCAAACACACCTACCATGACAGGCTTGGGACTTGTCACTGTTCAACGAGACGAACCCGAGGCTTCAGACGGAAGGGAGGTTACCCTTCATGATGAACACATCGCCCAGTTGTCGCAACAAGTGGTTAACCTGCAAGGTGAAATTGAACGGCTTCGAAACCTTACCAATCTTTCTATCAGCCTCAACACACCACTTCCCGAAGAAAGGACAAATGCACCACTTTTCCCATCTTTTGACTCACCTATCCCGGAACACCTTCCACCAAATCCTCCACTTCACAACAACAAGCCAGCATCCACTAACGCACATGCTAATCCGCAACAAGCCAACCCATCGACTTTCAACACATCATATATTTCCCAACCACCACTAGCCCAAAGCACCCCTCTCACCCAAAATCACCATGTAGCCCAACACATACCGATGGCACACGTCACTATTCCTAACATGCAACATGTTCCACCGGTATATGAAGCAGAAGCACAACCTTTTACTACCCGGCCTCACCAACTTCACTCCGAAGTGTATCAATATCAGGAAGCAGAAAAAGATGTAAGGGCCAAAGCCGACGAGTATATGGCAAAGGAGATCCGTGAGTTAAAGGAAGCATTCAAAAGTCTGAAAGCTGTTAAGAGTATGGAAGGTTTGGAGTATGAAGATCTATGTTTCATCCCGATGTCGATTAACCTGCAGGATATAAAGTACCAAAATTTGGCATGTTTGATGGAAAAGGAAACCCACGAGCTCATTTGAGGTCGTATTGTGATAAGTTAGTTGGAGTGGGAAAGGATGAAACTATCAGGATGAAGCTTTTTATAAGGAGTCTTACAGGGGAAGCCCTTGATTGGTACACAAGTCAAGACCCACAGAAATGGCGCAGCTGGAGTGTCATGGCGCAAGAATTCATGGACAGATTCAGATATAACACTGAGACCAACCCAGATAGATTTTATTTGATGACGTTGGAGAAGAAAATAGCAGAATCCTTTAGAGAGTATGCCATGAGATGGAGGGCAGAAGCAGCAAGAGTCCAACCCCCAATGGGAGAGGATGAGATGACAACTACTTTTATTTGATCTCAAACAGATGCAACATACTATGAGAGATTAATAAGCATGCTGGGGCAGAATTTCTCGGAAGTTGTTAGGATGGGAGACGTTCTTGAGGAAGGTCTAAAATCTGGAAAGATTACAAATTTGGCAGCACTACAAGCAACGAGTAAGGCAATCCAATCAGGAAATATTGGAGGAGCAAGTAAGAAGAAGGAGAAAGAAGTATCTGCAGTTATGACCGTCCAAGATCGCAGGCCTAACCAAATGTTAACCTACCAAAACCCGTTACCCCAACCTTCATACTATAGCCCATACACCCAAACTCCTAAACCTTACTACCACCCTTCGCCCATTCCCTATCCTGTTTATAATACCCAACCAACCTATTATCCACCCCGAGCACCTGCATACCAGAATCCATCACATTACTAACCCACATATCCATCTCAACCCCGCTACCAATCACAAAACCGCCCAAATGCACCTAGACCTCGCCCGAGCTTTGAAATAAAACCAGCCAAAACCTATACACCTCTAGCTGAACCTTTAGCCCAGTTGTATGAAAGGTTGAAAGCAGCAGGAGTACTCTAACTTGTCCTAGGAACAGTTCCCGACCCCCTCCCAGGATGGTATGATGGGGCCAAGCATTGTGCATATCACTCTGGTGTGACTGGACATGACACAGAAAATTACCTTACTCTCAAAGATAAGATAGAAGAGTTGATCAAAGCAGGAACCATTCAGCTTAAGGGAGCTCCCCCGAATGTGAACAACAACTCTCTTCCAAATCATGATGATACCGGTATTAACATGATATCTACTGATGAAGATTGGAGTTTGGAAGGAACAATTGTACCAATTGAAGACGAGAAAAAGGTTGTGTCATCTGCCTTCATTGCTCCTATCATCACAGTACAAGTGCGAGCACCAATTGAGGTGGAAGTACCCCCTCCAAAACCCAGGATCATGGCTCTAGTTGCTCAGACAGCTGGACTATCAATCTAATGTAAGGAACAAAGGAAAGGCAAAATTAGTTGTAGAAGCTGCTGCTGCAGGTATGACGAGATCTGGTCAGTGTTATGTTCCTGAAGAAGCATCACGAGGAACTTCAAGTAAGGAAAACAACCAAAAGAAGGTCGTGACAGAAGCTGAAGCAGAAGAGTTTTGGAGAAAAATGCAATGTAGCGGATACTCTGTTGTAGACCAACTGAAGAAGACGTCGGCTTAAATTTCCCTCATGTCATTATTGATGAGTTCCGACAGTCATAGGAATGCTTTGGTAAAAGTACTCAATGAAGCATATGTGCCAGCCGAGACAACTAGTGAACATTTGGAAACTATGGTGGCCCAAATTCTAGAAGCCCACAAGATTTCTTTTCACGAGGATGAATTGCCACCCGAAGGTCTAAGTCACAACAAAGCTTTGCATCTCACTGTCAAATGCAGGGACAAGTTTGTTTCGAAGGTTTTGATTGATAATGGTTCTGCACTCAATATATGTCCTTTCACTACTCTCAAAGCTTTGGGAATTGACATTGGAAAAGTTCGTGAAAGTCATGTGAATGTTAGAGCTTTTGATGGAGCGCAAAGGAGTGCTATTGGTGAAATTGACTTAGCATTACAAATTGGTCCTGTGGAGTTTATCATTGAATTTCAAGTGTTAGACATATCTGCTACTTATAATTTGTTGTTGGGAAGGCCATGGATCCACATGGCTGGTGCAGTCCCTTCTACTTTGCACCAGAATGTGAAGTTTGTGTGGAGTCACCAGGAAGTTGTGATTCATGGAGAAGCGAGCAATCCCATTTACCCCGGGAATTCAATCCCTGTCATTGAAAGTGTGGAGAGGTTAGATGGAGCCACTTTCCACATTGAAGAAATTATGACCGCTACTCAAGGTAAAGAGATAAAGTTGCCAAGTGTGCTCGTGATGGTGGCATCAGAAATGTTGAAGAATAGTTTTGAGCCTGGTCGAGGACTTGGAGCAAGATTGCAAGGAATAGTGGAGCCAATTCAGTTACCGGGGCAGAACAACACCTTTGGCCTAGGGTACGAACCCATTCCGAAAGAAGTCTCGGGGGCTCATCTCAAAAAGAAAAGTGACATTGTCCTGCCACAGCCTATCTCGCCGCTAAGCCAGTCATTCCCCAAGACAGTTACAATTCATGAGCTAGATGAAGATGCTGAAGACAACCTCGTTGAAGGAATCAGGAACCTGTTCATTGCCAATTGCGACGTGATTCTGAAAGATTTCACTGGGACGCCGGCTATTTAGGATGCCGCACCTGGAGATGTTTTGAACAGTTAGACTTGTACCCCGTCCCCGGTTCGCCGGGAGTCTTGGTAGATGATTTGTATTAGTATTTTTAAAACAACACGATTCAAAATTGAGGCCTGAATCGTGTCTATGATTTTATGTTGTTTGCCTCGACCTTTTGGAAGCTTAAATGCAAAATCTAAATATGCTTTTTTGTTTTACATTTAAATTTTTGCCTTTATTAATTTTCTTTCTTTTTTATTTTATTTTTTCAGCAAACAAATTAATAAAAATACCGACACCGCAAATGTGACATGCAATGAAACAAGTGAACAAAATAACAAGCAAGAACTTGAAGAATATGAAGAAGATGTGCCGCCTGCATAATTAACTAAAGAACTTGAGCAGTTTGAGAACAAGTCAAAACCAAATTTGGACGAAACAGAGCTTATAAATTTGGGAAATTCAGAGTCTATAAAAGAAACAAGAATTAGTGTCCATTTGACACCATCAGAAAAGGAGAAATATGTGGATCTTCTAAGAGAATATGCCGATGTGTTCGATTGGTCGTATGACGACATGCCTGATTTAAGCACTAATATTGTTTCCCATAAGTTTCCAACGGATCCATCTCGTCCCCCAATAAAGCAAAAAACAAGAAAATTCAAAACGGACTTAAGTTTGAAGATCAAAGAAGAAGTCTCCAAGCAATTTAAGGCAAATGTCATCCGAGTCACGAAGTACCCCACCTAGTTGGCCAATATAGTACCAGTCCCAAAGAAGGACGGGAAGATCAGAATATGTGTGGATTATCGGGATCTCAACAAGGCTAGTCCAAATGATGATTTCCCACTCCCAAATATTCACATACGCATTGATAATTGTGCAAAACATGAGTTCTAGTCATTCGTTGATTGCTTTGCCGGTTACCACAAGATTTTGATGGATGAAGATGATGCTGAGAAGACAACGTTTATCACACCTTGGGGGGTGTATTGTTATCGGGTAATGCCTTTTGGACTCAAGAATGCAGGTGCTACATACATGAGAGCTATGACAACTATTTTTCATGACATGATCCATAAAGAGATTGAGGTCTATGTTGACGATGTCATCATCAAGTCAAGAAAGAGTTCAGATCACTTAGTAGACCTGAAGAAGTTCTTTGATAGGTTGCGGCGGTACAATCTGAAGCTGAATCCCGCAAAGTGTGCATTCGGAGTTCCAGCTGGAAAATTATTAGGTTTCATTATCAGTATAAGGGGCATAGAGTTGGATCCTTCAAAGATAAAGGCTATCCAAGACCTGCCACCTCCAAAGAATCGAAAAGACATGATGAGTTTCCTTGGTCACCTTAACTACATCAGTCGTTTCATAGCCCAATCAACAGTGATTTGTGAGCCGATATTCAAGATGTTGAGGAAAGATTCCACTACCAAATGGACAGAGGAATGTCAACGAGCTTTTGATATGATTAAGGAATATTTATCTAACCCACATGTGCTGGTGCCTCCGGAACCTGGAAGGCCGTTGTTGTTATACATGTCCGTATCAGATAATGCATTTGGATGTGTTTTGGGGCAACATGATAAAATTGGGAGGAATGAGCAAGCCATATACTACTTGAGCAAGAAGTTCACACCATATGAAGCAAGATATACTTTGTTGGAACACACCTGCTGTGCCTTAACTTGGGTTGCACAAAAGTTGAGGCATTACTTGTCAGCATACACCACTTATCTCATTTCCAGGATGGACCCGCTCAAGTACATCTTTCAGAAACTTATTCCTACAGGAAAGATAGCGAAGTGGCAAATTTTGCTAAGTGAATTTGACATCGTGTATGTTACTCAAAAAGCCATCAAAGGACAAGCTTTAGCTGACCATCTCGCAGAAAATCCTATGGATGAAGAATACAAGCCACTTAGGACGTACTTCCCAGATGAGGAAGTATTATTTGCTGGAGAAGACATTTCAGAAGCATATTCTGGTTGGAGAATGTTCTTTGACGGAGCGGCAAACTTCAAAGGAGTCGGAGTTGGAGCAGTTTTAGTTTCAGAATCTGGACAACATTATCCAATCTCAGCAAAACTTCATTTTTCGTGTACCAACAATATGGCAGAATATGAGGCTTGTATACTTGGGATCAGAATGGCCGTTGATATGAACGTCCAAGAGTTATTAGTTATAGGTGATTCAGACCTGCTGATTCATCAAGTACAAGGTAAATGGAATACAAAGAATACAAAAATCCTACCGTACTTACATTGTGTAAAGGAGTTGCGTAAGAAGTTTATCAAGGTGGACTTCAAGCATGTTCCAAGAGTTCAAAATGAGTTCGCAGATGCTTTGACCACTTTGTCTTCCATGATTCAACATCCAGATAAGAACTACATAGACCCCATCAAGGTGAATGTGCAGGATCAATCCGCTTATTGTTTCCATGTGGATGAAGAGCCAGATGGAGAACCATGGTATTATGACATTAATAGGTATCTCAAGACAAGGGATTACCCTGAAGGAGCAACCAGTACCCAGAAGAGAACACTTAGGAGATTGGCAAATCACTTTTTCCTAAACGGCGAAATCCTATATAGGGGGACCCCAGATTTAGGACTGTTGAGGTGTGTAGATGCCAGAGAAGCAACCAAACTGATCGAAGAGATACATGCAGGGACATGTGGGCCTCACATGAATGGGTTTACTTTGGCAAAGAAAATTCTACGAGCTGGTTACTTTTGGATGACTATGGAAACAAATTGCATTCGTTTTGTACAGAAATATCATCAGTGTCAGATTCACGGTGATTTGATTCGAGTCCCACCAAACGGACTCAATGTGACGAGTTCCCCTTGGCCGTTCGCAGCTTGGGGCATGGACGTCATTAGCCCTATTGAGCCCGCCGCATCAAATGGGCATAGATTTATCTTGGTAGTTATTGATTACTTTACAAAGTGGGTAGAAGCCTCTTTTTACAAGTCAGTTACAAAGAAGGTGGTAGCAGATTTTGTCCTCAACAACATCGTTTGCCGATTTGGAATTCCTGAGTCAATTATTACAGATAATGGAGCCAATCTCAATAGTGACTTGATGCGCGAAATATGTGATAAGTTTAAGATTACTCACCGAAATTCCACTCCCTATCGACCTCAGATGAATGGATCCATTGAAGCAGCCAACAAGAACATAAAGAAGATATTGCGGAAGATGATTGATAACTACAAGCATTGGCATGAGAAGCTACCATTTGCTCTCCTTGGGTATCGCACTACAGTCAGAACATCAACTGGGGCAACACCTTATCTTCTAGTCTATGGAACTGAAGCCGTATTACCAGCGAAAGTTGAAATACCATCTTTGAGGGTCATCCAGGAAGCCGAGCTGAAAAATGCAGAATGGGTAAAGAATCGGTATGAACAACTAATGCTTATTGATGAGAAGAGAATGAATGCAGTTTACCATGGTCAACTCTATCAAAACAGGATGTCCAGAGCCTTCAACAAGAAAGTGAAACCAAGTCAGTTCAAACCGGGGCAACTAGTTTTGAAGCGCATATTCCCGCACCAAAGTGAAGCTAAAGGAAAGTTTGCACCAAAGTGGCAAGGTCCGTACATGGTGCATCGAGTATTGACTGGAGGAGCATTGATTCTAGCAGAAATGGATGGAGAAGTGTGGCCCAAACCCATTAACGCAGATGCAGTCAAGAGATACTACATCTAGAGGCATATCTAGTAACCTCTTTCTTTTCTATGTAATACTTCTTAATGTGAATGAACTACGTTTGACCTGATTCCCGTTTAAGAGGGGATACGTAGGCAGCCCTGTGAGTTCGGTCTCATCATAATAAAATTTCAATGTTTCCCCCAAATTAGAAATTGGGCCAGCTTTTGAAAACGTCGTCATGAAGAGGCATCAGTCATCGACAAAGGAGGGTCAAGCAAGATGAATGATGGGGTTCTAGATGAGGACGTTCACTTTGTTTCACGAGCATGTCACAATGCAGAATTTGGCAACAATTTTATTTTATAAAATTTATGTATATTTTATTTATTAAATAGGATTTTTAATTATAAAATTTCTTAGCTATTCGTTCCCCAATATTCAGTGTTGGGCGGAGGCTACAAGTCCAAACAAAGTGGGAAGCGCAAGACTATCAAAGGCCAGAGCATCAAAGTCAACACGAATCAACCTTCCCCCCCAAACTCACTAGTTTTTCTTTGAGTGCAGAATTTCAAGATAGAAGAAACAGAAGAATCAATAACGAATACAAATACCAAGACCCTTCGTCCAGTGATTTGAATTCTTTATAGTATTTTATAGAAAATTACACCTTTTGAATATTGATTATCTTTAAAATTCAAGTTTGAGATGTTTTCTAATGATAATTTTAGAACTTTACAATATATATATATATATATATATATATTTGATTGTCATTACTTTTCAGATACTAATTTTTTATAAATGCAAACTACATCGCACACAACTTTAAATATATTTCACATTGACTTTTAAGTGCACCGCACCATTGCTTCCAAATGCACCACATCATTGCTTTCAAATGCACTGCACTATTGCTTTAAATGCACTGCACCATTGCTTTCAAATACACTGCAAATGCGCTGCACTATTGCTTTCAAATGCATTGCACCATTATTTTCGAATGCACCATTGCTTGCAAAATGCATAATACAAATGCTTTCAAATGCACTGCACTTTTGCTTTCAAAGGCACTGCAAATGCACTACACAAATGCTTTAAAAAGTACTATATCATTGTTTGCAAATGCGCAATGCAAATGCTTTCAACTACACTGCACCATTACTTTTAAATGCGCCACACAATATTTTCATTACCATAAATCATTTGGCTTAGAAAGCCTCATCAGTCATTTGGCTTAAACGCCACAACTACTTAATCATTTGGCTTAAATGCCTCATTTTCATCAGTCATTGGCTTAAATGCCTCATTTTTATCAATGATACATATGTCATCGCTAAAATGCACCATTTACATGAATCATTGGCTCGAAGCCTCATTTCATTAGTCATGATCGAAAATTATTTTTAACACACTTGGCTTATTTTATGATAAATTAACAGCTTAGAGGTGTCATTTTAATGAAATTATTATTATTATTATTATTATTATTATTATTATTATTATTATTATTTTTAAATCTTATTTTATGACTTATGATATTTTTGTATCTTGTTTACTAACAATTTTACCTAGTCTGTTGAGCTTGGCAGGAAATACAGCACATCAAATCGTGGATCATATCTAAGCAGTGAACTGGGGCAATTGCTGAAGGTGGAGTCAAACTCGTCAGCAAAAGGTCAAAGATATACTCCTATCTTCATTCTTGAAAATTCGCGAATATGTGGACAATTCAAACACACTTAGGCCTAGTCGTATCCATCTTGACACTTATGTCACACAGTTTTATTCAAATAATCTCACTCCCCTTTATTTCAAATAATTGATCTCACCATAAATTCGATACTGGTAAAGTTTCAAAATCAACACCTATTTGAACTACAAGTGTCACGATTCTCATAAAGCCCGAAATATGCTAACAACTTGAAAATTGGAGTTTGGCCGCAATATTTTGAAATACCTTTCATTTTCGAATCGTTTTGACCCTTCCTTGGGCATGTCCGCCTTTAATAGGACAATAGGAAAGTCCACCTTAAAATAGGATGTTCGATCGAGATGATTCCTTTATGTAATTTTTTAACATCCATACCATCCTTATCCTTTCAAGGGCGTATTTATTGGCTGGGACAAAATTGGCTAACATATCAATTTCTTTGCCCGAAAACTCTTTCATCATTTTCGGTCAAAGAGGGGCAGCTGTTGATACCCAATTTTGTCCTACATTTCTTCTAATTAATTTACTGATACTCCCTAGTCATTGATAATCTAATGCCCTATTTTTAGTAATTTATTACTACTATTACTACTATTTATTATAATTATAATAATTGAAGCTATTACTACTATTACAGAAATTATTATTCTATTATTAGCACTATTAGCATTATTATTTATATTACCATTAATATTACTATTATTGAGTTAATTACTTATTTGAGAAATTTTCACAGACTACAACTTCTTTAACATTTATTTATAAAAGTTACAACCACTTTTAGAAAATTTCATAAATGCAATTTATTACAACTTTTTAACTTTTTAGTTAGATCAATAAGTTCATACACAAAGAATTTTTAACTTCCTATAATGTCTCAACCATCAGTGTATTAATTATTAATACAATGAAAGCATATTCACTCTCAAAAGAAACATGCCCTTTCAATTTTTAAATTATAAAGGATTTTCATTTTTTCTCCCTTAGAGTACACGTAAAGTCGTAAATCATCCAAAATCACAAAGAAACGGCTTGGGAATTTTACTAACGGAAAGTCTTTGCTTTCCCAAGTTTAATTGATAATGTATTATTTTATATTATATATATTGTATATTTGTGTTATTGTATATTTTAATAATATATGTATTTTATAATATACATTTGAAAATATATACATTATATTTGTTTTCCGAGTTTGCTTCTTCGTCATCTTTCAATCAGCAAAATTTATAGAATATATTATTTTACTATTGGTTATGGATTATGCAATATCTTATAAATACATAAGTAATTATGAAAATTTGCCTTACTTATTTGTGTTAAAGTTATTTTATTGGATACAGATTATTAAGATATGGGAGCCCAGTTAAATAAATTTGAAGAAGGAAAAGACCATGATTTTCGGCCCGAATCAGTCAAAAAGAATATTTTCAGACCAACCCAAACAAACCCAATTGCCTTAAATCTGCTAACACCAACCCAAAAATCGAGCCCACTTCCTACAAGCCCAAGTTGATCCAACTAATTAGGGTTTATTTTCTTTCTCTAAGCAGTCTCTTAGCCTTATCGTGCATACCTATGTCTTTGTCTTCTTCCCCATTTTGACTAAAATTCAATCTCCAACAATCAAAGTGCAATCTTTGTCCATCCCATTTCAAGCAAAATAAGAACTTATCTCATCCGATTTTGGCATGTATAGATGACCAAGAGATGATCCTCCCATTTTTACACTACAAGACTTATCGAATCTCTCCGCCTCAGTCGAGATCTTACCATTTTGTGCAAGAACTGAGAGAATCACGTGAATCCCTACAGCTATGCCAACGTTCAGACTTGAACGGCTCTGTTTGACTTCATTTAAAATCTGAAAATTTTAAATCCCGCTCAAAAACCGAACCCTAGATCTTTTTTGCCTATAAATACTCCTAGGACTTTCAGCCAAATCATCTTTGGGGGGAATCGTTCGCTCAAACTAGTTTTAAATTCGATTTTGTCCGTGAGGGAGTAGATCTGAAACTTCTCAAGCCCCGGTTCGCTGCACCACAAAAGGTCAGTATTTTTTTTCATCTCTTCTTTTTATTTTTGATCAGAAGTAACTGTATATTTATTCTTAAGAATGAGTTATAGTTTGTCTCACGTGTAGAAAGCACGTTCTAAGGTATTATTTGAGTATAAAAAAATAAAACTGATTTTGTGCTTTTGTTGTGTGTGGACAAAATAAAAAGAGGATTAAAATACCAGAAATTATCCCGTATTTGTCTCTTATAAAAATGATAAACTTAGAATATTTTCCAGCATACTCATGAATAGATTTTCTTATGAATATGTTTGATGTATTCAAACGTTAGATTTAAATTTATTTTTTTTGGAAAACTTAGAGGTGAACATTTTTCCTCCTTTTTTTTAATTGATTGGTTCTGTTAGTTAGCAGAAAATTTTAAAAGGCTAATCATCTAAACTTAAGTCTAAGAATTACTTTAATACAATGATAGTATAAAAATTTAATTCTCTTGATTTGCTGGACTGCAATACAAAGTGAATCTTTGTGTTTTATTGTTGAGTACCATGATTCGATACTCCTTTTGTATTTTTATGAGTATATCTAAACTTGGCTAATTGTTGTATATAAATCTGCAATAGCACGTCCTTAAGAAGCTATGATGAAATTATAAAAAATAAAAAAAAATAAAATAAAAAACTTACTGTTTGAATGATGATTTGTTAACGAATTTTCATGCATTAGTTTTGGATGGTATTTTTTTTGTTACTTAAAAAGAAAATCCGGTTTGAAGCAACTTAATATAATGATTTGTTGGCTATATATCCGGATGATTTACAAAGAAAATAATTCATGAAATGCAGTAGCTTTTTTTTAGTTCACACAACTTATCTAAGTAAGTTCTTGGGTGCTTTAGAAAATTTGCTTCCTGCAATATCATGTGAAGTTCATCTCAAAAAAAAAAAAAATATCATGTGAAGTTGTGTTACTTTACTATTTTCAAAAAACTAATACTACCATTTCCTTTCGATGTTAATAGATAGTATGCCATTTAGAATACTTTAATAGCTAGTTTTAATACTTCAAGACAAATTAAGAATGCATGTTTTTTGTGTTAAGTATCCTAAAAGTCTGCTGCCATTTTGTCATTTTGCTAGAAAGCACTCGACTAGGATTTTAATATCTAATTTTAAGACTTAAGATGGAAGTAGAAGCCATGTTGTTCTAAGTTCTAATAATCATGTTGGCTAGATGTATCTATTTCATCTTTAGATCTCAAATGAACAAGGAATCCTATGTTTAAAGTTTAATGTTCTTTTATATATCTCAGTTTATTGTCAATATCTTTATTTCTAATTCTCGTTTTTTTTTCTTTTTCTTTGTTTGACATATGCACTTGGAGCATTGAGTCTTAATGCAAGACTCAACCCATACCAGCATGGAGTCACATTACTATTGAGCCTTAGATTATGATGGACAGCTAGAAGAAGAACAAGCGAAAAGCTTGGGGTCGCCTATGGCAACCTTCCTCATTTATATTCACTCTATATTCACTCTGTTCTGAATTTTTTTTTATTATATTCTTTTGATTAGTTTAGTTCTATACTTCACTTGGGGTTGTTGATTTACTTTTGACTACTTCACTTAATATTCCTACTTAGTTGTTGGCAGCTATTATCTATTTTGTATAATAGTGCTCTTAAAAGAATTTTTAAAGCACCCTTTAAGTTTCAGGTTTCTAAGTTCGGAACTAATTCATTTTTGACGTGCTTAAGTCGAAATTGACAAATGGTTTCTTATAACATCATAAAAAAGTGAATATTTTTCTAAAG